>BDDA01000911.1:29206-46082 GCA_001662385.1 Chlamydomonas asymmetrica | reverse complement strand
ACGCGCTCTGAACGCCCCGACCTCCCCCCCTGACGTTGCAGCACATTTCATCATTGCATGTATGTATGCCTGGGCTCAAATAACGTACACGCCCGCTCACACACGCACCACCACACACCCCACACAACTTCATATGCACTGATGCAATCCATGAATGGCCAGATAGGCCAAGTGATGTAAGTCAACCAACCATGCGGGCCAGCATGCGCAGCAACCATGTGCTTAACATTGATCAGGGGTGTGAAACCTGAGCAATAAGGGCTGTGGACTGTGACGCTGCATGCCACGGTGTTGCCCACGCGAGCTGTCGGTTGTCACATGTGTGTCATTGGCAACGTAAGCGGAATGCTGCCTGGACGGGCGCCACATCACGCATGCGCATGCCGCAGCACTTCCTACCAATACGTACTATACATACTATGTCCTGGTTTGATACGCAATGCATGCGCCCCGTCAGCAGTGCGCGCTGCCAGCCTGCTGCCTGGAGTGGTGCAGGCGGCGGCTCTTCCTAGTTTCTCGATGCGTGGCTGCGTCCTACCACCACCACCAGTTGCGCGTGTTTGTGTGTGCACGGCCACTGAGCGATCGTGCCAGCAAGCAAGCAGGTGCCCTGCTAGTCTAGCTACATACCTGTTGGTGGTGGCACTAAGCTAGGCGGTACATGACTGTCTGTGCAGATTGATGCCTGTGGGGGTGCCGCGGTGGTCTGTGGATGAACTGCTAGAGCTGCAGCCTTAACATGGATGCATGGATGGCAGCATGCAGTGCCGCCCAGCAGCCGGCATCTGCAGTCCTGCATGCTAATTGGTGAGGGAGGCCTACAGTTGCTGTTGCTGCTGGGTCCTGGCTGCTCACAGGCAGACAGCAGGGTGCTGTGATCCTATGATGGCGGTAGGTGGCTGGCGCGCAAGGGCAACAGGTTGGGGGTGCAGCTGACCTGCCTGTGCGCAGCACTGATTATGAGAATAATTGATAGCGCACCATACGTAATGCACACAAGGCATGACCGATCAACAATGCGGTATCCGTATTCGCATCGCGCAGCACAGCAGGCCTGCTGGCCACCTGGGGGCGGGCGCAACGGCCCTAGTCGTTGCTGTGGCATTGCATGCTAGGCGGGTCTGGTACTGGTAATGCATATTGGATCGGTATTGAGGCATTGTGATGCCTTCAGGACGAACCACAGCTGACCCAGCTACCACTTCAGGGGCTACCGGGCCGCTTGACCTGCCTGACACACATGCACCATGCACAACCGCCGTACATGCGTGCACGTAACAAGCAAGAGAGGGGTGCCCAGCTACGTACCGTGTACATGGTAACCTCCAACCGCATGCAATCGACATGACGCTGTAAGTGCAGATGTGTGTTGAGACGTCACAATACAGCCCCGGGGCATCGTCACAACAGCTCAACCTACCATTTACCGAACAGCCATCCTTATGCATCCTGCAATGCCCGTCCCGGCTACTGGTGGGCCTAAGGGTTTGTGCGACATCCATGCTACCGTTTGTTGCCTCCCACATACGATATGGCGTCAGCACATTGCACGTGCCAGGATACGCTGCAGGTCCCGACACAGGACTACTAACACACACCTATCGTGCATGCATACTGGTGGGTGCGTGCAAGCCAAGCTGGAGTGGATGCACTAGGCATTCACACAGCACTTGCAGCCTGTCCCGCTTGGCAAATGCCTACTGTCAAGGCACAGTCGTTCAGAAGGAACAGTACATGCCAACTCTCAACAGGAGGCGTATCAGGTAGCACACGCACGCATGGCCAAGCATGTACCTGGCTCGAACCCAGCTGTCCTAGCTGCCCCTAGTTACCGTACGCAGCAACAACCTGTGATTATGCAATGGCCTGCGCCTGAGGGACCCTCCGCACCCATGCATGGCCCTCAGCGCAGCAGCTGTATGCACCGCTCCAGGCTGACTGCGTACTGCGTTAAACTAGATATCGCTAGCTCCATGCAACACGCATGTGCAGCTGGGCCTCCTGCGCCCAAGACCTGCCGCTGCTGCTGGTCCTGCTGCGCTGCCGCTGGCGCCATGCTCATTGCTGGATGCATCGGTCGCTGCAGGTGCTGCCGCAGCGTGTTGCACAGCCAATGGTGGCGCTGCAGGCAATCCAGCAACATATCCACCGATGGTGCTGCACTGCCTGGACCTGCCTGCTGTTGCTGCTGCGCGGCATGCCGCAGTAGCTCCGATTGCGCTAAGCAAGTCCGCATGTGCAACTCGGCTGACAGCTCGGCGGCCTTGCTGGCAAGTGAATTCAGGCTTGACACACGCTGCCGCACAGCGGTGCCGGCTGAACTGCTGGCCGGATCAAAAGCTGCAGCAGCAATAGCATCCGCCTGCGCTGTTGCCGCTGCTGCTGCTGCCGCCAGCATATCTTGCAGTGCTGCCTCCGATGAGTATGACGCCTGCTGCAACTGCCGCAGCAGATCAGCTGCACCGGCCTCATCAGGGCCGGCAACAGGCGTGGTCGATTGCACCGCTGCTGCTGGCAGTCCTGGCCCTGCAGCTGCAGTGGCACCTGGCATACTTGGCGCTTGTGCACCCGGCAGCTGCGGTGCTGGTGGCAGCACGGTGCTGTGTGGTGGTGGGCCAGCACCAGCAGCAGATGCAGGCGTTGTACTTCTCACACCTGCTGGCCCAGCAGCAGCATCACCTGCAGGCATTGGCAAGGCCTGCAGTGGGCCACCCGAACCGGCCAGGTGCACTCCTGGTGCACACCTGGTGGACGGCTGCTGCTGCTGCTGCTGCTGCTGCTGCTGCTGAGGTTGCACCTGATGCTCCAGCTGACCTCCCACCAGGGTGATGGTGTCGCGGCTGGCCGGCCGCACCACCACAGTATTGCTGCCGCCAACCTCACCAGCAGATGGTGCACGTATCACTGCTGCTGCTGCCGCCGCTGGCGCAGCATGCGGCCCCTCTGAATGCTGCGCCTGGACCGACGCCTGTGCGCCGCCAACGCCACCGCTGCCACCAGCACAACCAGCAGTGGCTATGGTGGTGTTAGGTGTGGCGGCTGCTGGGGACGACGAGGCGTGTCGTGCACCTACGCCAAGCAACTCTGAACCTTTGCGCATCTTCGGCGGACGGCCGTCTGAGCCCTCCACACCTTCCACAAGCTTGCGGCGATGCAGCTGCCTGTCATGGTGGCGGGGGGCATCAACATCACCACCGGGAACACACCCCTGACCTGGCTCAGCAGGTGCTGTGGCGGTGTCAAGAGCTTGAGCAGGCTCAGGGGGTGTAGAGGCTGCGTCATGAACTGGAGCAAGCAGCGCTGATGCCACCGCGTCACCAACCGCGTCATCCCCTCCGCTACCAACCAGTGACCAAAGTACAGCGCCCAGGCTGCCTTTGCGTCTGCTGGGGCGTGCATCCGAGGGGCCGGCGGCGCACTGCTGCCCGTGTCGGTATGGTGGCAGCGTGGTGGGCGTTGCGATGAGAGAGACCCTCCGTCGCTTCGCAGGGCGGGGTGTGTGTTGCTGCTGGCCCCGAGCTTGCTGCTGCCAGCTCAAGTCATCCTGGTTACCATTGTTACCATTGCTATCACTATCACCACCGCCGTCGCCATTGCCACCTCCAGCATCACTGCCATGCTGCTCCTCCTCTTTCTGCATGCGCCATCCAGGATGTGACCCATCGCCACAGCCACCACTGCTACCGCTGGTGCTGCTGCTGATTCCGCCGCTGTTCACTGCATCAGCAGCAGCGTGGCAGCCTCTGACGTGCCCGCCCATGCCCCTCATCTCAGCAGCAGCAACAGCGGGACCGCCACCGGGCGCTGTACCGGATGCAACACGCCGCACACCCGCAGGGCCATTGTCACCCGGTCGTGCTGGTTGGTGGCGTGGGTCCCACAGCGCAGCAGGGCGGGATGCAGCTGCGCGGGGCGGGAGGCGCCTTGCAGGAGGCGCAACCGCTGCCGGTGTATGCAGCGGGTCGGGTACGTGAACCGCCACTGCAGCAGCCGTGTTGGCAGCAGCGCCTGTGTCATGAGCAGCTCCTGTGTTAGGTCCACCAGCAGCAGGCGGCACGGCAGGCGGTAAGGGCGGCGTAGTGGCGGCAGCTGCTGCCGCACTTTGCTGCTGAGGTGGCAGTCTGGGCCCTGGCGCTGTGGTGGCGATGAGCACCAGCGCCTGCACTGCCGGCTGCGCGCCAGCGGCTGGCCCCTGCGAAGGCCCCCCTGCTGCTGCTGGTGCCTGCACCTGCTGCCACCTCCAGCCGCGTACATGCTTGCCTGTGAGCATAGCCCTGGTTGAAGTGGGCAAGCCCAACACAACAGTGATGCCCGCAGCCGCGAAGCGCACCAGTCGCACAGCAGCTGTGGTTGGTCCAGCAGCTGCCCATCCAGCTGTAGTGCAAGCTTGACGTCCCGCATGCCTCCGGTCTCCACCCAGTCAGGGAACAACGCTCCACGATTGTCAACAGTCATGCGTAGGCTGCCCTTGCTGGTTAAAAGGTATGCCTGAGGTGAGCCTGGCGGTGGCAGCGCTGGTGCAGGCGCTGTGGACACCACCAACACCAGGTGAGGGCAGGTGCTGCCCGCCTGCTGCTGCTGCTGCTGCTGTGCAGGTGCATGTGTCATTAGCCTCCAGCCCCTTAGGTACTTGCCCTTGAGGACCCTGCACCAGGGAAGCCCGCTGACGTATGCCTGACGTTGATGGATGTGGACACGGCAATCATACTGCGAGCACGGCTGATCCAGCAGGAGTCCATCCAGCTCAATGGACACCAGTATTTGATCTGGGTAGTGGCCGCCAAAGAAGGCGTCGCGGTAGGCGGCGGCCAGGTACGGGGAGCCTGATATTTGCACAGCGGCTGCCTGTTGGGTGCAGGGTGGGGAAGGTGCACTCTTTGGATTGCATGGAGCAGCAGAGATGGCGCAAGCACCACAGTCCGACACCGGGACTTGCACGCACACACTACCGTAACACACACGCGTACGCATACGCATATGCACACTGCATGGTCCCACGGGCATCACACGGCATGCCCCTTGGGCGCTCATCCTGACACACACGTACGCGTCATGCATGCTGCTGTGAGGGTAGGTGCGTCTACGACTGTACACAACACTTGCTTGTGCATTGGCTGGATGGTATGGCCTGACCTGACACAGTACAAGCACCTGAATCTCAATGCTAAACCAATGCATGCCATGCAGTGCTGAACACCATCACACTCATCAGGTGCTGCGGAGGGTGTCAGTGTGCAGTGGACCTCACCGGCTGACCCGCTGCTGCGTCACTACCACCGCCATGCGCACCACCACCACCACCGCCACCACCACCACCACCGCCGCTACCGCCACCACCGCCACCGCCGCTGGCTGCTGGTGCTGGTGCTGGTGTTGTCACCTCCATGACCGCGCCAACCCCACAACCACCACCAGTCGCAGCTTCGGGTGCTGCTGGCCTCACACCAGCTGAGGCATCGCCAGCCGCCACATCCCGAGCAGCAGCAGCGGCAGCAGCAGCCGCACTAGCCGCACCATCACCATCACCATCAGGAGCTGTGTCCTGCTCAGTCCTGCACTCTGGCTGTGCCTGTGGGCATGCGCGGCCCTCGGCACCGCCTGCGCCGCACGCAGCAGCAATAGCAGCGCGCTGCTTGGGCGCGTGGCCGCTGCCGGGCACGCCATGAACGGGACTGGCAGTCTCGTTGGTGGGGGCAGTGGCTAGAGTTTCAGAAAGGGATAGCACTGCTGTCGCTGCAGTGTCATCAGCCTTGTCGTCATCATCCGCCAGGTCAGCAGCAGCGGCAGCACCCAGCAGCAGCGCGTGTGACGCCGTGTTGGTCAGCATGGTGTGCACCTGCGCCTGCACGCACGCAGGAGTATACAGGCAAGCGCACACTGGACGTGTGTGTCCAGAGCGCCGAGGTAGGTGCACTTCATGACTCATAGGCTGGGCCCAGGCAGCTGTCAGGAGTCATCCGACAAGTGCCGTGACGCAGGCGGCAGCGCACTGACGCGGCAGCGTGCAGGAACACACACACAAGCGTGTCAGAAACGGCGCCCAAGGGAATGCCGTGTGATTCCCGTGGGGCCATGCAGTGTGCATATGCGTATTCGTATGGATAGAGAGACTGCACCTGACCTGACCAATGGCGAGCGAGGTGTCTGGGCTGGCCTGCGGCTGCCGAAGCGATTAGCGTCTGATGGGCTGGGAGCGTGGCTGCAGTAAACACGAGGCGTGTATGGTGTTCAGTGTTCACCCTACCAGGCTGGTATTCGTCCCTGAGCTGCCTCTCACCTGGCTGTCCCACGAGGCTGACGGACCTGCCTGGGCAGCACCACCACCACGCCTCGCCCCCGAATCGGCCTGCACCGCAGTACCGGCGTCACCAGCAGCCTCACCGCTGCGCGGAACTAAACCATCGGGCAGGCCTGCCTCGACACGGTCACGTGTGGTCGCCCCAATCTCTTGCTTGATATAATGTGTGGCAGTCCCCTGCAGTTTTACAGCAAGCAGTGACAGAACATAATCAAGGTGCGTGAACCATCTACGTGAACTGACATCCCCGTCAAAACCCTTTACCCTGGCAGCAGTGGCATGAACGTGCCACTGCAGACAGCAAAGCGCGAGTTTGACTAACCCAAACCAAATATAGTCACATGCGGGAGTGCAAAAGTTCCGAATGGAGTCAGAGTATGCGACTTGACATACATCTACCAACTGGGGGCGCGCGGGGACTGCGTGTGGGAATCACCAGCGCAGCGTACCTCATGGTCCGTCCTACCACTTCCAGTTTGACCCTGCCACCCTGCAGACATTTCGGTTTGTCAGGGCTGAGCCAAACGGCGCCGAAGGACAGTGTCGTAAATAAACTGACAGATTACTCCAAACCTACCGCAATGCAACGGTAGGCTAAACCTATTTCAACAGCGTGTGGGTGCGCATGGACGATGTTGAAAGAGTTGATAGCAAAGGTATGTTTCAGCTGGTGCGTTGCCCAGGCACGTCAAGTGTTCGCCTCGAGGCACAGCTGCCCACTGCTGTCCGAGAGTTTGCCCGGCTGCCTGGGAGCGAGAGCAGGTGAGAGAGGGAGACTGCACAGTCCTGCACGTGCAGGATTTAAGATCATCCTGATGATATGCACCACTGAAAGCTCACAAATCCAGATCCTTGCTAATGTCGCTCCAATGTCGCTCCCAAATCCCGAAGTGCCTGGTGCGCTGCATGCGGTGGTGTCAGACTAGCATGGAAATGGCGTTCGGCTGTGCGCCTACAATCAATGTGGATCCAGCTGCCCTAGCCCGCTAAGCCCACCGTGGCGAGCACTAGCAACCAAGCCCTGTATGTGGCAATGACACCCGACATGTTGTGTGTTAACCCACAAGCGAATGGGACATGTGTCTGCACCATGCACCATGTGTCCATTATGTGCTTGCTTGGCGTGCTTGCAGCAGTATGTACGTGTATGATGTCAACCTCCCAAGCGCATGCGGTAATGACGCACGTACGTACGTGCTGTGTGTTGTGCCTGCACACTGAGGTTGCCTTGAGTGGTGTTAAAGCAACAGGTAGCGATTGCTGGTTGGAAGCAAACTTACAGCCAGTGCATTGCCATTTTTAAGTTGTTTGCTCATTTTGTGTGCAGGACAGCCAGTGAGCGGCGTGCAATCAGGTAGTGCCCTGCTAGTCTAGCACCAGCATGCTGATTGCCTGCTGTGGTGCTAGTCAGACAGCACACGCAGTGCTTGCCTGCACAGGTGCCTGCCTGCCTGCCTGCTGTTGAGTGGGTGGGTGGGTGGGTGGCAGCGTGTAGTGGCGCCCATCTCCTGCATGCTGCAGCAGCTGAATCATCAGGCGCAGCGCACTGCATGCATGCACGGCAGGCCTATGGACTACGGCTGCTGCTGCTGGGTCCTGGCTGCTCACAGGCAGGCACGCAGGGTGCCATCAGTGCTCCTAAGATGGCGGTAGGTGGCAGGTGAGGTGACAGGTGAGGGGGGCAGCGGACTTGCTTGCGTGTGCTGCACTCATTGATGAGCGTCATCGGCAGCACGCAACAGATGGTGCATGCCACGCATGTCAGATCAACAATCCGGTATCCGTATTCTCCGTTGCTGAGCGCCAGAGCTAGCACAAAAGGCCTGCTGGACGCCTGGGCCAGTACAGCTAGCAGGAGTCACTCGGCTGTTGTGGCATTGCATACATGCTGGACGCGTCTGGTACTGATAAAGCAAATTGATGTTGTGCAAGGCATTGCAACATCTTCACACCGGACCGCAGCTGACCCTACTACGCATGCCGGTAGGTACTGCACACTGAATGAAAACAAACACAGCCGGGGCGGCATCTTAACAATCGCAGTCAGATTTGGAGTTGACCTGCCTGACACACATCCATTCACACGTATGCAACTGCAGCTGCAATAAGAGAGGTCCGCCCAGCTACCGTTTATACTAGTGTACATGGTGACTTGGTGACACCAACTGTTGCAACCTACCTCCAACAGCATGCAATCAACGTCACGGTGTGGTTCCAGATGTGTGCTGGGGCATTCCATTACAGCCCCGGGGCATTGTCACGACAGCTCAACCCACCAGTTTACTAAACAAGCATCCATACGCATCCTGCATGCCTGTCCGGCCTGCTGGTGGGCCTAGCGGTCTGTAAATGCACTGTCATTCAGACAAAACAGTACATGCCACCGCTCAACAAGAAGCGCATCAGCTAGCACTGACGCGACGGCCAAGCGTGCACCCGGCCTCAACCCCAGCTGTCCTAGCTGTCCCTGGTTACCATACGCAACAACAACCAACTGTGATTATGCAATGACCTACGCTCGAGGGACCCTCCGCACCCATCACCCTCAGTGCAGCAGCTGTATGCACCGCTCCAGGCTGACTGCGTACTGCGTTAAACTAGATACCGCTAGCTCCATGCAACACGCATGTGCAGCTGGGCCTCCTGCGCCCAAGACCTGCTGCTGCTGCTGCTGGTCCTGATGCGCTGCTGCTGGCGCCATGCTTGTTGCTGGGTGCATCGGTCGCTGCAGGTGCTGCCGCACTGTGTTGCACAGCCAATGGTGGCGCTGCAGGCAATCCAGCAACATATCCACCGATGGTGCTGCACTGCCTGGACCTGCCTGCTGTTGCTGCTGCGCGGCATGCCGCAGTAGCTCCGATTGCGCTAAGCAAGTACGCATGTGCAGCTCGGCTGACAGCCCGGCGGCCTTGCTGGCAAGTGAAACCAGGTTTGATGCATGCTGCTGCACAGCGGTGCCGGCTGGACCGCTGGCCGGATCAACAGTTGCAGCAGCAATAGCATCCGCCTGCACTGTTGCCGCCGCTGCTGCTGCTGCCAGCATATCTTGCAGAGCTGCCTCTGATGTGTATGACGCCTGCTGCAACCGCCGCCGCAGATCAGCCGCCGCAGCCTCATTAGGGCCAGCCACTGGTGCGCTTGCCGATTGTGCCGCTGCTGCTGGCAGTCCTGGCCCTGCAGCTGCAGTGGCACCTGGCATACTTGGCGCTTGTGCACCCGGTGGCTGCGGTGCTGGTGGCAGTGCAGTGCTGGGTGGTGGTGAGGCAGCGCCAGCAGCAGATGCAGGCGTCGGTCTTCCCACACCTGCTGGCCCAGCATCAGCAGCACCTGCAGGCATTGGCAAGGCCTGAAGCGGGACATGCGAACCGGCCAGGTGCACTCCTGGTGCACACCTGGTGGACGGCTGCTGCTGCTGCTGCTGCTGCTGTTGAGGTTGCACCTGATGCTCCAGCTGACCTCCCACCAGGGTGATGGTGTCGCGGCTGGCCGGCCGCACCACTGTATTGCTGCCGCCAACCTCACCAGCAGATGGTGCACGTATCACCGCTGCCGCTGCCGCCGCTGGCGCAGCATGCGGCCCCTCTGAACGCTGCGCCTGGCCCGACGCCTGTGCGCCGCCAACGCCACCGCTGCCACCAGAACGACAGCCAGCAGTGGATGTGGTGGTGTTGGGTGTGGCGGCTGCTGGGGACGACGAGGCGTGTCGTGCACCTACGCCAAGCGACTCTGAACCTTTGCGCATCTTCGGCGGACGGCCGTCTGAGCCCTCCACACCTTCCACACGCTTGCGGCGATGCTGCTGCCTGTCATGGTGGCGGGGGGCATCAACATCACCACCGGGAACACACCCCTGACCTGGCTCAGCAGGTGCTGTGGCGGTGTCAAGAGCTTGAGCAGGCTCAGGGGGCGTAGGGGCTGCGTCATGAACTGGAGCAAGCAGCGCTGATGCCACCGCGTCACCAACCGCGTCAACCCCTCCGCTACCGACCAATGACCAAGGTACAGCGCCCAGGCTGCCTTTGCGTCTGCTGGGGCGTGCATCCGAGGGGCCGGCGGCGCGCTGCTGCCCGTGTCGGTATAGTGGCAGCGTGGTGGGCGTTGCGATGAGGGAGACCCTCCGTCGCTTCGCAGGCCGCGGTGCGTGTTGCTGCTGGCCCTGAGCTTGCTGCTGCCAGCTCAAGTCATCCTGGTTACCATTGTTACCATTGCTATCACTATCACCACCGCCGTCGCCATTGCCACCTCCAGCATCACTGCCATGCTGCTCCTCCTCTTTCTGCATGCGCCATCCAGGATGTGACCCATCGCCACAGCCACCACTGCTGCCGCTGGTGCTGCTGCTGATTCCGCCGCTGTTCACTGCATCAGCAGCAGCGTGGCAACCTCCGACGCGCCCGCCCATGCCCCTGATCTCAGCAGCAGCAACAGCGGGACCGCCACTGGGCGCTGCACCGGACCCAACACGCCGCACACCGGCAGGGCCAGCAGCGTCACCTGGTCCTGCTGGTTGGCTGAATGGGTCCCACAGCGCAGCAGGGCGGGATGCAGCTGCGCGGGACGGGAAGCGCCTTGCTGGAGGCGCAACCGCTGCCGGTGTATGCAGCGGGTCGGGTACGTGAACCGCCACTGCAGCAGCCGTGTTGGCAGCAGCGCCTGTGTCATGAGCAGCTCCAGTGTTAGGTCCACCAGCAGCAGGCGGCACGGCAGGCGGTAAGGGCGGCGTAGTGGCGGCAGCTGCTGCCGCACTTTGCTGCTGAGGTGGCAGTCTGGGCCCTGGCGCTGTGGTGGCGATTATCAAAAGCGCCTGCACTGCCGGCTGCGCACCAGCGGATGGCCCCTGCGAGGGCCCGCTTGCTGCTGCTGGCGCCTGCACCTGCTGCCACCTCCACCCACGCAGATACTTGCCTGTGAGCATGGCCCTGGCTGAACTGGGCAAGCCCACCACCTCAGTGGCATTTGAGGACGCGTAGTGCACCATGCGGCAGTCATACAGCAGCTGTGGTTGGTCCAGCAGGCGGTCATCCAGCTGAAGCGCCACCTTGACGTCCCGCATACCAGAACAAGCTGACCCAACCAGCCAGTCAGGGAAAATAGCCCGGCGATTGTTTGAAGTCATGCGTAACTTGCCCTTGCTGGTTAGTGCTGGGGATGTCTGAGGTGGGCCTGGTAGCGGCAGCGCTGGTGCAGGCGCGGTGGACACCACCAACACCAGGTGAGGGCAGGTGCTGCCCGCCTGCTCCTGCTGCTGCTGCTGTACAGCTGCAGGTGGCAGCAGATGCCAGCCCCGAAGGTATTTCCCTTTCAGAATGCTGCTCCAGGGAAGCCCGTTGACCCATGCTACACATGGCGCACGCTTGCGGACATGGATACGGCATTCGTACTCATGCCGTGGCTGGTCCAGCATGAGTCCATCCTGCTCTATGGACACCAGTATCTGATCTGGGTAGTGGCCACCAAAGAAGACGTCACGGTAGATTGCACTCAGGCATGGGGTGCCCAATATTTCCCTGGCCGCCTGTGGGGCGCAGGTGGGTAAAGTGCATGCATGGGAACGCGTGGGATAGCAGGCATGGCGCAACCACTGCTGCCCAACAGCGGGCTTTGCGCACACACAGTACCGTGGGGCACACACGTGTGTCACATGCGTGCGTGCTGATGTGTGGGTAGGTGCAGCTACGACTGTTCGACAACAGTGGCGTGTGCATTGGCTGGTTGGTCTGGCCTGACCTGACGCAGCACAAGCACTTGGAATCTCAATGCTAAGTGCTAAACCAATGCTACCGTATACAGCGCTGAACACCATCACATTCAGGTGCTGTGGAGGGTGTCAGCGTGCAGTGGACCTCACCGGCAGGCCCGCTGCTGCGTCACCGCCACCGCCATGCGCACCACCACCACCGCCACTGCCACTGGCTGCTGGTGCTGCCGCTGGTGCTGTCATCTCACCACCACCGCCATCCCCACCACCACAAGGCGCAGCTTCGGGTGCTGCTGGATTCACACCAGCAGAATCATCGCCAGCAGTAACATCACCAGCAGCAGCTGTGTCCCGCCCAGTCACACGCTCGGGCCGTGCCTGTGCCTGCGGGCAAGCGCGGACCACTGCAGCCCCTGACCCGCATGCAGCAGCAGCGCGTTGCTGGGGCGCGTGGCTGGTGGGCACGCCACGAACGGGACTGGCAGTCTCGTTGGCGGCGCCAGCAGTGGCTAGCGCTGCAGAGAGGGATAGTGCTGCTGTCGCTGCGGTGTTGTCAGCTTTGACATCGTCCTTTACACCAGCAGCAGTGGCAGCGGAAGCGCTCAGCAGCAGCGCGTGTGACGCCGTGTTGGCCACCATGGTGTGCACCACCGCCTGCACGAATGCAGGTGTAGGCAAGCATACACAGCATGCGTTTGCCTAAACGGCCAAGGTGCACTTCATGACTCACAGTCTGAGCCCAGTAAGGCAGCTGTCAGGCCGTCCGACAAGTGCCGTAGTAACACTAGATAGCCGCAGCGAGCGCAATGGCAGCACGCATGCAGGAATACAGCGAAGACCCACAGGAGGCATGTACCATAACTTGTTCAACCTATATCTATCTGTCCCTGATATTCTCACCTGGCTGTCCCACGAGGTTGACGGAGCTGCCTGGGCATCACCAACACACGCCCCCGAATCTGCATGCGCGTCACCAGCCTCACCACTGCGTGTCAACCCACCAGGCAGGCCTGCCTCGACACGCTCACTGGCGGTCGCCGCTCCTATCTCATGCTTGATATACCCTGTAGCAGGCCCCTGCAAGTTTACAATACACAGACAGAACATTATCAAGGTGAACTGACATCCCCACCGCCGAAACCCTTTACCCACGCCTCGACACGCTCACTTGCAATGCGGCACAGCGCGCGTTGGCGAACCCAAAGGGAAGTGAGATCTGCGAGCTTGCAAAGCGAATTCCGAAACAGACGTGTATACATGTGTAATTGAAGTGTTCGCCGCTGACAACGGACTGCAATCCCTAGCAGAAAGCTACACATGCAAACGCAGCGACAGATATACAACGCACTAGAAGGATGAAGAAACACGCACAGCGTTGAAATCTCACCTTGACTGCCGGAATTCCTTCCGGGGTTGGGGTTGCGGTCGAAACCGGCTTGTCCCAACAGTCCGCAGCATTGAAAACCGCAGAGTTAAGCAGCACAGTTCTGCTGATGCGTTGAGCCTCCAGCGCAAGCTTGGCCTGAGCAGTGCCAGCAACAAGTGTTTGCTGCCTGGAAAGCTTTACCATGCGCGTGCCTTGACACCAGTGGGAAGCATCAGCGCAGCATACCTCTGTGCTACTGATGACAGTTTGATCGTGCTGCAATATTGCAGACATTTCGCTTTGTCAGCTCTGGGTCCAGTGCCGACAAGCAAGGGACAGCACTCAATTGACCGGTCCAAGAGGATTCAAACCGCGCAACGCAACAGGCTGCCAAATCTAGGTCTACAGCGTGTGGCTATGAATAGATAGTGTTGAAAGAGATAATAGCAAGGTATGTTTCAGCTGGTCCACTGACCAGGCGTGTCAAGTGTTCGCCTCGAGGCACAGTTGCCCACTGCTGCCCGACACTTTGCCCGCCCCGAAGCAAGAGCGAGATAGGAGCGAGAAGAGGGAGATGGACTGTGCGGGAGTTGAGCTCAGCCTGATGATATGTTTTGCCATTGGTTTTAGCACTGCCCGAAAGAGGAGTATATATATATGTATAAGCGTATCTCAATGTAAGGTTCTCACTCCTGCTTGCTTCATTCGGTCCCAAATCCGCAAGTCCCTCGGGGAGTTAGGAGCTGCATGCGCAGGCGTCAGACTGGCATGGAAATGGCACTCGGATGTGCGCCTGCAATCAACGCAAAGCCAGCTGCCCTAGCCCACTAAGCCCACCGTGGCGACTGGCGAGGATGAAAACAATTCCAGGTAGGTGCCAGTCGGACTGACGCATGCACACGCGTGGCCAAGGCCCTGTGTGACCTGTGCTGTGAAGGACACTTGGTGTGGTAACCTGTAAACGAGTACAGGGTTTCCTCGGGCTATCTGCCGATGTGCTTGGCTAGCGCATGCAGTGTCAGTATAGTCGGTAGTGTGTGCGGCCGCCAACCGCGTGCAATGCTGCGCGCATGTGCCGCGTGCTGTGTGTGCCCACGCATTGATGTTGCCTGGAGTGATGGTGAATCTTCAGGTATTGATTGCTGTTTGCAAGCAGACCTACAGCCCAGGCATGCCTTGTATGTGTGCACGACCAGCGAGCGGCGTGTAAGCAGGTGCCCTGCTAGCCTAGCTACATACCTGCTGTTGAGGCGCCTGCCTGCACAGGTGCCTGCCTGCCTGCCTGCCTGCCTGCTGTTGAGGTCGTGGGTGGGTGGGTGGATGGCAGCGTGAAGTGGCGCCAATCAGCTGCACCTGCATGCCGAGTGATCAGGCGCACTGCATGCATGCATGGTGGGTGAGGGAGACCTGAAGCTGGGTTGTTGTTGACAGCAGGCAGTGTGCCATGCTCGTGCAATGCCAGCAGCCCACACGGCAGATATTGCAACAGTGGCAAGGTGCAGCATGCATGCATGCATGCTTCCGCAATTAAGGTGTGTTATGTGGTGTCAGGTGGGGGCCGCAATGAGCAGTCACAACATCAGCAGCGATCGCGCTGACCCTGGCCTGGCCGGCTGGCCTGTCTCAGTTGAACAGGTGGGTGGGCGCACAGTACTACCGGGCACTAACGTTGAGCAACACGCAGGCTACTGACAACCTGGGCCAATGTGTGCTGCCCTCACAGAGGGATGGGTTGGACTACTTGCGACCTTGCGTGCATGCACCTGCAGCAGCGTGCATGCATGGTGCATGCCCAGCAGGCAGGCAGGCAGGCAATGACCAAGGTGGCAGTGAGAGGCCAAATAGTGGGCCGCACGTGCAAGCGTGGTGTGGCGCACGGGTCAGCCTGCAGCGGAGGGTTGGAAAGCATGATTGGGTGTGGCGTAGAGAGTGCATTTGGCACGCATGCTGAAAAGGTCCCTTTCGCTAGCACAACAGGTTGAACGCACAATGCAATGCAGGGGCTGTGCATTTCGCGCTCCCTATGCATGCACGCTCGCGGCGACACGGCCTCCTCTTCGACAGTGTATACGTCAAGCCACAGACGTTGAGAATGAAGCTGTGTACATGTCATATAGGCAATATATGCATGCACAACAGGATACATTAATAAGCACGGCGCCGCCATCAGCGCTGCCGCCACCAGCGCTGAGGCCTCACACGCAAGCACCCAGTAACTCAACCAACCCATGCAGCATGCAGCAGTACTCCTTTGTCACAAGCGACAGCTGAGCGGCTGGGTTCAGGTCATCCGTGCCCATCACCCTGCATGCAGCCACTCAATGCAGAGCTGCAGGCTGAGTGCATACTCCTCAAGGCTCATGATGAGCACCACCAGCCCGTCATCAGCACAACGCGCCTGCGGTGGTGGCACGCCAGCTGACCCTCCTCCTCCTGCCGAGCTCCGCTGCTGCTGTGGCTGTTCCTGCTGTCCAGCTGTTGGCGCCATGCATGGCACTGGGTCTGGGTGTTGTGTAGATGCCTGCAGGTGGTCCCGCAGCGTGTTGCACAGCCACTGGTGGCGCTGCAGGCAGTCCAGCAGCACATCCACGCCTGTCCGCCCTAGCTCTGACTGCTGCTGCTGCTGCTGCCGTAGCAGCTCACGTCGCGCTGAAAGACATTGGGTGTGCATGTCGGCCAACAGCCTGGCGGCCTTGCTGGCATGTGCGTCTAGCCGTAATGCATTCGGCTGCACAGCGGTGCCAGTTGGACTGGAAACACCGCTGCTGGCGCCATCACCAGCACCAGCACCCGCAGCATCCAACCGCATTGTTGCCGCTGCATCTGCTGCTGCCGCCAGCATGTCCTGCAGTGCTGCCTCTGACCTGCGGGACGCTTGCTGCAGCCGGTAGACGACCTCAGCTGCTGCATCAGACTCTGCTGGGCCAGCCACAAGGTTGGTCGCCGCTGGCGCGCCTGTTGCCGCCCCTGCTGCCGCCCATGCTGCTGCTGCTGTTGGCACAGGTTGCACCGCGGCTGCAGCGTGTTGCACAGCCACTGGTGGCGCTGCAGGCAGTCCAGCAGCACATCCACGCCTGTTCGCCCTAGCTCTGACTGGTGCAGGCGCTGCGGACACCACCAACACTAGGTGGGGGCAGGTGCTGCCCGCCTCCTGCTGTTGTTGTTGCTGCTGCTGCTGTGCTGGTGCATTGGTCATTAGCCTCCAGCCCCCGAGGTATTTCCCTTTCAGGACACTGCTCCATGGAAGCCCGCTTACCCATGCCGCATGCGTGCGGACACGGGGATGGCACTCATACGTGGAGGATGGCTGGTCCAGCATGAGTCCATCCAGCTCTATGGTCACCCGTATATAATCTGGATAGTGGCCACCAAAGAAGGCGTCGCGGTAGGCGGCGGTCAGGTACGGGCTGCTTGATACTTTCCTGGCCGCCTGTGGGGTGCACGCAGGTGAGGAAGGTGCACACATGGGAACACATGCAATCACCACAGCCGGCCAGCCATCTACTCATGGCCA
>BDDA01000911.1:0-13336 GCA_001662385.1 Chlamydomonas asymmetrica | reverse complement strand
CAAAAAAAAAAAAAAAAAAAAAAAAAAACTGGCACGTAAAGGGGTGCACCATTGCGCAGCAGGGCATGAAGCAGGTTTACAGGCGTATACTGGCATGCCTGCCCTGCGGTACACGTTATCAGCTGCATGCATGGCTGTACTTACAATGCACCTGTGCTTACCAGCTCAACGCTGCTGCAACCAAAGCGTCTCTTGAGCTGGAGACCCGGTAGTTGCAGACAATAGCTGGGCAGTAATGCTGGTTGCAAAACGCAAACCATGCTGAACCATGGCCGGGCGTCCGAAATACCACTGTGCTGTCGGTCGAGGTGGCGCAGTATGGTCTGCCTCCTCTGTCGCCTGGTCGCCTGGAAAGCTTGGGTTCAGAAATTCGTGGGAGGCCGGTATACAGGACTCGTGGTCCGCCAGCTGCTGCTTAGTTGCAAACGTGTTACTATCACAGCAGAAGACACACTGCCACAAGCAGGTCCTAGCTATGCAAGCGACGTCGCAACGTCATGTACAAGCCAGGCCAACCACTCCTCGCTTCAAGAAGGAAGAGGCAACACGCACCACAGAGAGAGGCAATCCTGATTTATCCCAGTTTGCTGCCCCGACAAGTGTACAGCTGCGTCCAGTTGCCAAGTCCAAGAGTGCAAGCCTCCACATCCAAAATGCCAGGCCGTGGTCTCCAGATTCGAATCACCGGCTTACTGCGCACTGAAGCTTACATACAGTAAAGTGTCACTCAGCAACACTGGCTGCCGCTGCTGCCCTTGCACCACACTCGAGTGACACCCTGAATTTGAATGTCCGTTTTGTTTTTCTGCACACTGTCCTGGTATGGTGTATGAAGCTCCTGAGGCTGCGTATTCGTGAAGCTGCTCATCGCCATTTGCAAAGCAGGGGCCCTGGTCCACACGCCACAAAGACTTCTGGGTGTCAGGCAAGTCAGCGTGTACGCAGAGTCACGAGTATTTATTCAACACAGCCTGGTTCCGAACGAACGAGCAAGAGGCTATTCCTTGTTGCATATGTGCAAGGATCAAGCTGCCAGTCTGCTATGCTTTTAAATTGCCCTCGTGTCGGTGCACACCAGGCCACCAGGGTGCACGCCAACGTAACCGCTGAAATGCGCTCCCTGGGAATGAAAATGGGCACGATGCATGAACATGCAATTCCAGCACACAAATGGTACAGCACTGCACAGCTGTGCCTTACTGCCGCCTGTGCTACTGAAGTTTCAGTCCATTCCCGGTCCACTCGCAAGCTGCCCTTCCAGTTGCACCTACGATAGAGCGTCGCCTGTTGCAAGCTGCTTCCTGACTTGTGCTAAGAAGACGGATTTTCACTGTTTTGAGTCTAGCTGACCACGGCTTGTGTCCATCAGCCCCGGGCATCGCTTGCCCGTCGCCCCGTGGAAAAATGCATCGAGGCGGGCGTGGTTCAGACCTGCTTGCGGCGGCCGCCGCTGTAGGCACGCCCATGGATGCTGAGGCGGCAAGTATGATAATCCAAGGTGCGTGTGCGCTGCAAGGGTGCTTCCCCACGGGTGCTGCGTGGGCGGCAGGCGGCAAAGTGGCAAGGCGGCGTCGCGTTTGCAACCCCCACAGCAAACCTGCGTTCTGCTCCAGTCACATGGCTTGCACAAATTTCTCTACACAAGTGTCAGTGTGCGGTTGTTAGCGGGGTAGACGTTTTTGTTTATTCTATGCGCCCCGAACGGCATCTTGACCAAAACATGCTTGGTAGCATCTTGCTTTGCACCCTGAACTTGCCATATGCACCCTGATCTTGCAATATGCAGAATCTGCCGCGGCTGCCCGTGCTGGTGACGGTGTTGACCTGGACGGCATGGTCGACCCTGGGGCATACGAGCTGCCTTGCGTTGATGATTTGGAGGTGGCCGCAGCGGCAGCAGCAGCTGCGTTGGAGGTTTTTGCAGGGCCTGCAGCAAGTAGCAGTGAGAGTGATGACAGTGAGGAGAGCTCGAGCGGTGACGACAGCGACTCGGACGATTCCGATGACGACGACAGCGACGCAGAGAGCAGCGGGGACCAGGACGTGCACATGGAGGACGCCGTCAGCAACCGGATCGCACAGGGACCACTGAAATTAGCTTTGAGTATCGACCCACACAGCGGCTACGTGCGATTGCTCCTGAGCATGGTCGAGCAAGGCGCTGCTGTTGGCAGCGTTGGCGGCACAGCTGGCAAAGCGGCGCCCGCTGGTGGTACCGCGGCGGGTCCAGCGGGGCAAGATGCCGGGCAGGAGGGCGCCGAGTGGCAGGCGGACAGCAGCCCGGCGACCAGCGACACAAGCGACGACGAGGAGAGCGACGTGAGTGCGCGGTGCGGTGCAGTGAGCTGGCTGGCTGTGATGACGCTGGCTGTCAAGAGGACAAGAGGACATGCGGGGGTGGCATGCTCTATGCGTGTGTTCTGCATTTGAAGGCGTCCAGCCATCCGCGATTGCATGGGGTTGTGCCTGTTGCACAGGTGATTAGGTGCGCCTGCCCATGCATGCAGGCATGGTACCACGCACATGGTATGTAGCCGAACATGTGCCAGAGCTGCATGCAGCTCTAGCACTATGCATGGTGGCATGTCACAGCGCCAGTGCTGTTGACTTGCTGTCATCCGAGCTGCATGGTGTGTGTGAACTGTCAAGTAAGGGAGACGCGCTTGTTTGAGGTGTGGGAAGCGACCGAGGCTTGGGTCGCCTTGGCTGCTATCACATCGCAGCCTGCGCTGAAGCTGAGACTGGCTGAGTGGTTGATGGCGGGGGCGTGTGTGTGCGTGTGTCTTCGCTCGTGTGTGTGCCTGTGTATGTGTGCAGGTGAGCGCTGATGGCCTGCCTGAACTGGACCATGACGGCATGAAGGCTATGATTACAAAGGCGTATGCAGCAGCGGATGACGAGGACGATGACGAGGATGGCGGTGGCCCTGGAGGCAGGGCGGATGCTGGGCAGGCGCTGGTAAGTGGTGGTGGATGATTCATGCGCATACACTCACGCGGCCCAGTACACGCGGTGGACACAAACAGACAAAGCAAGCCCAGGCAGGCTCTTGCTACTCACGACCCTCAGCCGTGATGGTTTCAGCTTGCGGATCCCGGAGCAGCGAATGCAACGATGCAGGCAGTAGGCAGTTACACGTGATCGCCATGTGTTGAGACAGCCACCTGGCAACTGCCCACTACGCAGCTGCCATGTGTTTCCAAAGCGCCCGGGGCGCCCTGCAAGAGGCGCTCCTCTCACACACACACTCGTGGCTTCCACTGCAGCGCCGGCCTTGCCACAGTTGCTAGGACAGCAGGCACATGCACCTCTCGGCATGATCTGAGAACAGCAATCAATCTGCGTGCCGTGCCGTTTGCGACTCTGTTTTGTCCACAGGGGCTGCCTCCGCTCGCCCCCCTTGATGTGGCACTGACACCCGGTGAGTGATGCTGCAGCACTAGCAGTGCATCGCCAGGCTCGTGTGCAACATGCATGCACTCGTGGCTTGCAGGGCAGGGAGGGATGCACACTGGATGCTGGGCAGCAGTCCAGCAGTCCAGCTTTCCGGGTTTCCAGCTTATGTCTGAACTTACTGGTATGGCAAGCTCAAACATTAAATGACCATTCCGCACTACTTCCGCCGCTCCTCTCAGCCTTGGCCGCGCATGCACCGTTGCCTGTCGGGCGCTGGCTGCCCTCCCAACTTACCCACCTACCTGCCTACCTGCCTGCCTGCCTTGTGTGCCTGTGTGTGCACAGGCGAGGCTCTTGAGCCGCTGGGTTGTGTGCTGAGCGCGGTGGAGGGCATGGTGGTGGTGCAGGGCAGGAGCCACGACAAGCCGCTGGCAGAGGGGTGAGCGCTGGGGGGGCGCTGAAGTCGTGAACCATCACATGTGATGGCAGTGGGGGCATACATCAACGTGCAAGTACCAGGGCCGGGCAGCAGTGTCAGCAGTGTCACAGATGTCGACGGGTTGCGCTTGGCATGCGCGCATGCGGGTTCAGCAATGAGCTGTGCGAAGGTGCGTCCTGCTGCATGATGACGCGCGAATGCATGCATGCACGCAATCATGTGTGCATTGTGGGTATGCGCCACCTACCTGCCTGCTGCCCTGCCGCAAGAACATTGCGGTGTGCTGGCCCCGTCGCAAATGCACTGCTCAAAGCCTCACGTTCTGTAAAATCAAGCACTGCTGCTGCCTGCTATCATATGCTGCCTTCTTGCTGCTGCCCACTATCCCGGCAGGTGTGTGTTGTGCCTTGAGGACTACACGCCTGTGGGCCGGGTGGAAGAGGTGTTTGGACCGGTGCTAGCGCCGCTGTACGCGTTCCGGTACGTGTGTTTATGCGTGTGCAACTGTGCATGCGTTGCTGTCAGGAGTGGAGGTGCAGAGGGCTTCGGCATTGGAGTTTCAGCCTGGCATACAATTGTTACCAGCACTAGAGAGTTACTGACAGTGCCGGGGTTTGAGCTACGATGCAACAGGTAGTTGGGGGAGCGCATTTCGGCGTGCATTGGAGTTCGGCATACAGAACGTACACAGTTGAGGGCGTTCAGCGACAAACGCTAGGCAGCTCGCTGTGTCACAGCGGAGAAACCGTGATTTTGTACTGGACAGAAGGGCGCACGCCTGGAGACTGGCCAAGACGTTATGTAGATTGGCATCCAGATTGGCGTCTGTGCATCCCGGTCACAGCGGCAACGACCACCTGTATGTCACCAAGCCACCAAGCGCATATTGACTTCCCCTGTTTGAATCTGCAGCAGCACCCACACGCAGGCCTCTCTGAGTTGCTGTGGCCATGCATGGCATGTGAGGACATATAGCTCAGCGCCGTTCAAATGGGCTCTCATATGCAAGGCTATCCCATGCCGCTACTGCGTATTAGGCTGAAAGATGTCCCCTGTCCTTGTCTGTGTGTATGGCAGGTATGCGGGCCCGCAGCCGATGCCCCCCTCCATCACCTCGGGCGCTGTGGTCTTCAGCGTCACGCGCCTGGCCCGCCACGTCACCGACGATGAGGTGGTGAGCACAGCGCACAGCGCACAGCACACAGCCATGCATACATGCACGAATGCATGCATGCATGCGGCTCACAGGCACAGGCACAAGGCACCTTTTGCCACGAGGAGCGTGTCTGCTACTGCTGTGGTTCCTGGCCAGAGCTTCTGCTGGCAGCAACGGCCGCGCATTGTTGCTGCTCTGAGGTCTCCCTGGCATACCCAACACACGTAGTGGCGTCAACGATGTATGTGTACTGCTGGCCCCTCACCTCACCTGGCCTAACAGGACAGCAACGACACTTGCAATTTGTTCTGTTAGCCAGTACGGTGCCGACCGCTTGATCACCGCCTGTACATGTTCGCTTGCTTGCTTGTGCGCAGTACGGCCCAACGCGGCGCCAGCGCCACGCTCAGCAGGGCCCCACCGCTCAGCCCTACAGCGGGGCCACCATGGGTGACGAGGGGGATGGTGAGGAGGGTGATGAGGACGAGCCGTACTTCAGCGATGACGAGGCGGAGGCGCAGTACATGCGCGTCAAGAGCAAGCGCAAGGGCGGGCCGGAGGCGGGCCCGGGGCCGGGCAGCAGCGCCGGCGGCGGGGTGGCGAATGGTGGTCGGCCTAATCAACGCAAGCGCGGTGCAGGTGCGGGGAGCAGCAAGAGCATGTGGGCTGCAGGGCAAAGCCTGCACACGTGAACACTGTTGTGGATGGGAAGCCTTCTTTGCTGGCGCATCTGCGCCGTGGCTTATCCATGCTGGTAGCAGTTGGCAAGCCCGTTGCCTCCATCAGAGTGCTGTCACTGATCCTCATGGCAGTGTTTTGAGCTCCATTTGCTGGGCTGAATCACACTCACCATGCCGATCCCCTCTGGCTGTGCAGGTGGGCGTGGAGGTGGCGGTCCTGGCACTCAGTTCCAAGCTGCGGCAACAGCAGGCGCAATGGCGGCGTTGCTTGGATTGAGCGGACCGCCTGCAGCCAACATGGCCGCTAACCAGCACCAGCAAGGCGGCAGCGGCGGCGGGAGAGGCGGGAGAGGTGGCCGCGGCATGAGCGGCGGCCGGGCAGGCGGCGGCGGTGGCAGCTACCCGTCACAGCAGCAGCACAATCCGCACGGTGCTCATGCTGTGCATGCACCTGGAGACGCAAACACGCTTTCAGCTCCCAATGGTGGCTGGATGAGGCCGCAATACGCACCCCACCACCGACCACAACACGTGCAGCCCGGGCAGTACCAGCCGCCGCAACAGCAGCACCCGGCCAACCCCGGTCCAGCGTTCAGCCACCATCAGCCAGCCCCCCAAGCGCAGTACTACGGCCAGGGAGGGCCTTTGCCGTACAATCCTGCTGCAGGGCCGTACGCAGGAGCACCGCAGCATGCGTACGGCCCTGGCGGCCCTGCCAACAGGCAATACCACGATGCTGGGCAGTACGCGCCTCCGGCGCCTGCCGGGCTGTACGGTCAGCAGCCTCCACCTCACCAGCAGCAGTACTACGGTGCTCGGCCGCCTGCCCATCAGGGCATGATGCCACAGCACCCGCTGCAGCCGCCGCAACAGCACTATCTGCAGCCGCAGGGTCCTCCTCCGTACCCCTACCCTCACCCCTACCCTCAATCCTGAGGCGCTTGCTGAACGCGCACCCAGTGGTTAATGACCGGCAGTGAGTGAACGATCGCTGCCACATTTGCTGATGCGTTGGCATAGCGACATCCCCGCGCAAGCACACATGGTGGGCGTGGTTGTTGTTATCAGCGGGGTGGCACGCGTGCGTCGTGCTGTGTCGACGCATATATATACTGTGTGCAAGATACGGAAGGGCGCTTGTTCCGAGTGCGTGGAGCGCCTTGCATTATGAACACCAGCTGGCTTGCATTTCAATTCCCTGTACTGCTTCGCGCAAAACATGATTGCGGGTGGAGGCATACTGCTTGTGTAGCAGTAGTGGTTGCAACTGCTGGGTGCGTGCCGCCGCATTGCGGTGACTGCGTTGGACCGTGCTAGCAGCGGCCGTTCGGGGTCGTGGGACCATGCCGGTGCGGGTATGAGTGTGTGAGGCTTGGACATCAGGCTACTATCTGAGATGTTGTGATGAGAGCAAAGATTGATACGTGTTGGTTGGGCAGGGAAGTTTTTGCAACGTCCTAACCATCCTTTACATGTGCACACTTTCGGGCTGCTGGTGGCGCATGTTTGTTTTGACAGGCCGCCTCACGAATGCCCCCACCAACTCGCACCGCATCAGCCTTTCCTATATCAAGCGCCACCACAACACACGCCATCGCTCAACAGCCATTGCCTGCGCGTTGTGCCCTGCCTGCTGCTTATGCGCATGCTCAATCAGCTGCCATGCAACTGCCATGCGCCCATTGAATGCCGAACACACACAGCCCCTTGCAGCCGTACTGGCTGCTCCCGTGACTCCTGCCTGGGCCAGCAGCGCGGATGCATGGAGGGGGCCTGCGCTGGCTGGGGCATGTGAATGCCGCTGCGGGCAGGTCTGGCCTGCCGGCAATGATTTCTGCATGGACAGTACCGGTAGTGCCTTTAAAGGCTGCTGCTTGAGCCGTATCAAAGGACTTCATTATCTAAATCGTCAAACAGAAGTGGTGTACCGTGGCCCACGGTCCGTGGGTATGTGTGCTCAGAACTCCACAGGCCAACCTCACTGTCAGCCCCGCCGGCCGAAATGTGCAACTTTCAGCACGGTGGTTGGGGGTCATCAGGCAAAGGCACCAGGCCTGGGGATGCAAGTGAGAGTTGTGCATAGGGACTGACAACGGCAAAACCCATTTAGCCATAGCTTGTACAGCCATTCGTGTCGCGTAAACATGGACGCATACATGGAACCCGCCCTCCGGGCTTGGCCATTTATGCTGATGTAGGCTCATCGGTCATGCAGGCTCCGCCTAAAGATGATGAGGATGTATATAAATACCTCACAGCGTGCGCGCCTACTGCACAATTGCCCAGCAGTCGTTGACAAACCATCATTATGGTTGCCTCGGAGGGTGCCAATTAGGGCTGTCAGTCCAACAGCCGGGCCAAGGCACCGCGCCTATCGAGGCAACAAAGCCATACCCCTTACAAGGATAGGCACACTCCTTGTCGCTGCCTTTCTTGTTCTCAATTCTGTTTGGTCCAGCCTGCATACTAGTCTGGTCCACTTCCTCTCCTGTTACAGTGAGCGCTTGTATTCAGCCTGGGTGCAGTGCCAAGTCAGTGGTATCGTACACGGGCTATCACGCGGGCTGCACGTGGCTCTGCACATCACGTGGCTGGGGCTCATCTATATCCCTGTGAAACATACTCCAGCTAGGCATTGTATCAACCCTCACCCACACGATGCCGTGTTGATAGGCGATATGACTTCCCTTGGGCAGAACGTGCTTGACAGCCCCGACTTTCACGATGCGGTGATTCAGGTCGTCAAGGAGGGCACAGCGGAGGTGCTGAGGGAGATCCCGGTTTCCAAGGCTGTTGTCAGCCTCAAGTCGACGTTGTTCTGCAGGCAGGTTGAATGGTGCAGGCAGCAGCAGCGGGGTCAGCAGGCCAATACACCTGTTCGGCCGCATTCCCACCCACAGCATGCTAACAAGCAGGATTCCAAGAGACGGAAGGTGGACAGCAATCTGCCTGAAGCAGCAGCCAGAGCTGGGACCGCTCAGCAGCAGCAGCAGCAGCAGCTAGGCCAGCAGCAGCAGCCTCCCAGCAGTGCGTTGTCGAGCAGGGCCGCAACACCTCAGCAGGCGCAGCCTGCGTCACAGCTTGTGCTGAGCGCTACGGTGTCAAGCGACACAGAAGTGGCGCACGTGGAGACATGCATCAGGTTCTGCTACAATCACCAGCTGCCTACCGATGCGCTGACAGCACCAGAGCTGCTGCTGCTCGACAAAGTCGCAGACTATCTGGGCATGGAGAGCTGCCGCGTAGCCGTCTCAGAGGCAGCAGACGAGCTTGAGGCGGATGATGTGCCCCTGGCCGACGCGATTGCTGTGCTCTCTGTGACTGATGGGCCCAAGTCCAAAGCGGTCAAGCGCTTGCGCCGCACGTGCAAGAAGGCCGTCCTCCACCACCTGGGTGACGTGGTGCTGGTCATGCGCAGCCCAGACCTGCGCAAGCAGTTCCTGGAGCTTCCGCTGTCAACCGTGCTTTACTTGCTGGGGAGCGTTGAGCTGGCGTCAGACAGCGAGGACAGCGTGGTGGCGCTGGCAGCGTGCTGGGTGGACGCAAACGCCCCCTCAGAGGAGGACTGCAAGAGGATAGCCCAGAAGCTGCGCCTGTCACAGCTCAGCAGCTTCTACCTGGCAACGGTCGTCCCCGCACTGCCCTGGTTGACGCAGCACGTGTCAGCACCCGTGCTGGCGCAAATAGTGCAACTCCATGCCCTTAAGATTGGTGGCGATGCCAACAAGCGCATGCAGGAGACAGCCATGGCCTGGGCCCATGTTTCTCCCGAAAGGCCCACCGGCCGCTTCGCTGCTTGGTTTTTCAACTTCAAGCGACGCGCCTCATCAGCGGGCACGACTGTTGAGCTGGTGGATGAAACCCTGACGCGTGAAATGATTGCTGCAGCGCTGGCTGGGGTGAGGGTGATGAAAGGAGCTGGCTGGACAGGTCGGGAGTCAATCTTCGGCCTGGGCTTCACCTGGGTGTTTCATGTGCATGCCAGCAAGGCGCGCAACGTGGTCAGCGTGTCTCTGGAGGCAGATCTGCCCATGCAGTATGAGGCTGACAGCCAGGCGCCAGCATCCGGCCCATCCTGGCATGTGCAGTATGCGCTGTATAGCCGGCGCCCCAACAGGGCAGGTGGTGGGCCGGGCAACCCCTACTGCTTAGAGGGACCAACGAGCGCTGGCAGCAGCAAGGTGGGGTGCACCGCTGGTTGGAAAGATGTGATCAAGTTCCCCGCCGGGAAGCGTGTGACCCGCATCGCTGACTGGGATGACATGGCCCTGGTTGACGGGGCACTGCGGGTGATGGCGCGCATCCAGCTGCATGGGTCCTAGCGGAGAATTGGCAGTGACAGCGACAGCCGCAGCGGGAGCAGGAGGAGGAGGAGGGGTAAGAGTGCTGAACATCTGCAGGCTGGTGCCTGCTTGTCGCACCACTGCGCAGCGGTATGTTTCGCGTCACGCATAGTCGCATACAAACAGCATCACTCCCGGCGATGACCTGCGATGACTCCCCCTTGCAACTCCATGCGTGCCAATGATGAGCTTCCCGTTGCGTCTTCCACTGCCTTGCTGCCGGTGACTGCTCCCGTCTGCTAGACGAAATGGGGGCCTGCGGAGGTTTGGCTAGCAAGGCCCTTATCACTATAGCACAGTGGCGTGCACATGTGCTAGCGCCCTGCGGTGTATATGTGTACATCTCCAGATATCGTATTTAGTCATACACTGTGATACGAGTAGGAGGAAAGGCACACACCCCCCTGCCCTCGGGTGTAGCACATGCAGCCGTTTCTTGCCATCACATGGAGCGGCACGACCATCCGAATCCATATCCACAGCCTAGCTGGCCCGATACATCTGGCATGTTGGGAGCGGCAGTAGCTCTGCTGCTGTATGTTATGTTACATCAGGAGCTTGTCGGCCACCCGGCCCATGCTCCCCCCAGATGGGGACCAGTCATACAGCATGGCAGTGCATCTAATATTGCTAGAACAGTCCATGGATGAAACAAAGTCAGCAAGGTAGTTCAGTGGCAAGCACAGTGGCACAGTGATAGAAGCCTAAGCACATGTGATAGGCGTGACACGGCCAATATTGGGAGTGTATTCGCACAGAATGCAAAACGTTCATAGAGGTTCATTCCAGAGAGTGCTGTGCAGGTATAAAAACTGGGTCCCAGCGGGAGTGCTGGACAGTTGGCGGCTGCGCATCGCCCGTGCCATGTGGGTCAGGAACTCCAAAGGGTAATGGGAAAAGTTGCTGTGCAACGTCCTGCGCAGCCAGCGCTTGCCCGCCTCTTCGTCACCGCCATTGCGCAATTCCGCCATATAGTGCTCGTTGATCTCTGACAGCGTGGAACACCCACGTGCCAGCTTCCGCTTGTCCCCAGCCGACAACCCTGCCTGAGGCTCGTCCTGGGCATGCGTGTCGGTGTCGGTAAAGAACGGGATGGGGCTGACCTCCATGGGTGATTGCTGCTGCTGCCCAGCTGCTGCCATACTCCTAGCATGGTTGCCTGCCTTGACAACGGCAGCGTAGGGAGTGGAAGCAGCGGGCTGCAAAGGCTGAGTTGGTGCGGTCGGCTGAGACACGGAAGGGTCTGCGACCGCGACAGTGGTTGTTGGCAAGGTTCCCACCAATGGGGAAGCAACTGACACAGGCTGCACGTTCTGCTGTTGGGGTCCACGCTCATCAGAGCAAGCAGCTATGTGATCAGCAGTCGGAGAGGGTAGCTCAGGGTCAGTGGAACCAGCGGTCTGAGGGAGGGGCTGAGGGTTGACTCCCGTAGCAGTCTGGGCAACCGGTGAAGGGACTGCAGGGACAGGTGTCTCTGAGAGTGTGCGAGGGGAGAGCTGATGGAAGCGAACACGCCGTTTGCCGGTGTCAAGGCTGAGCTCGATACCAGCCAAGCAAAAGCTGTGGAGAAGTGGCCCAGGACCCTCCAGGACCAGCTCCACAGCTCCAGCACGCCGCATTGACTCCACTTGCAGATCAGCACACGAGATGATCGCCAGCTCCGGGAAGGCAGCAGCCAAGGTAGCTGCCAGGGTCTCAGCCGTGAACTCATCAGGCACATCGCTGCTGCTGTATGTTTGGAATGGCCGCCCCACGCACGCCCCCGCTTTATGTCATGCGCTACTTGCACCACACGCCATCACCTGCATGCAGGTACCGCAGTGCCCCTCTGTTCATCCATCCAACAGCAGGGCACTGGCAGGATTGTGCACCTCCCTTGTTATGAACGTGCCTGTTGGATTTGCCACGCGTTTCCATGCGACCTGCAGCAGTGCAGCACATACTCTTCGCTTGTCCTGCCCCCGCACTGCACCTCGTCCGCTCGCACTACGACCCCCCCCCGCTGATTGCTTGCGCTCCCTCAACGGCCCTGCATGATCCCCGGACGTTGCTGCTCACTTTGCATGCCTGTACTTAAATGCCTGGGCTCAAGCCATACATGCTCACGCACCCACACGAACATCCTGCCTGCACATCCTGCGTGCACATCTGCTTGAACATCCATAAATGGCCAGATTGGCCAAGCGCTGTAAATTCAATCAATCAAACAATCAATCATCCATCCAACCAGCTGCTGTGCAACTGCCAGGCATCAAATACGTGCCGCACACACCCAGCCTATGTTCGTACACCCCAACTTGGCATGACCAATGTCTGCATAGAGATGAAGCATTCAAAGCCAGAGCAAGCTGTAGGCAAGGATGCAACCAGTTGCGAGTCGCCCAGCCAGTGAAGAGTGACCATGAATGCAACGGTTTCCATCATGTCATGTCAATGGTCCAGTGTCCCTGCCAAAGGTGACGACCACATTGAATCATCAAAGCTGTGCTAATAAGCCCAGCTGGCATTTGACTAGGAAGTTTGTGGCGGGAGGGCGCGGCGTAAGATCACGGCTCGCGCTGGGGCAGGCAAGGCGTATGGAGGTGTGAGGGAGCTGGATGTGTGTGAGAGGCCTATGCCTGCATGCCACATGAGCGGGTTGTGGAGCAGCTTGCGTTCAGGGCGATGCAGCGCGTGTGTGCCAGCGCGGTCGCGGTGGCGGGAGGGCGCGGCGTAAGATCACGGCTCGCGCTCGGGCAGGCAAGGCGTATGGAGGTGTGCGGGAGCTGGATGTGTGTGAGAGGCCTATGCCTGCATGCTGCATGAGTGGGTAGTGGAGCAGCTTGCGTTCAGGGCGATGCAGCGCGTGTGTGCCAGCGCGGTCGCGGTGGCGGGAGGGCGCGGCGTAAGATCACGGCTCGAGCTCGGGCAGGCAAGGCGTATGGAGGTGTGAAGGAGCTGGATGTGTGTGAGAGGCCTATGCCTGCATGCCACATGAGCGGGTTGTTGAGCAGCTTGCGTTCAGGGCGATGCAGCGCGTGTGTGCCAGCACGGTCGCGGTGGCGGGAGGGCGCGGCGGAAGATCACGGGTCGCGCTCGGGCAGGCAAGGCGTATGGAGGTGTGAAGGAGCTGGATGTGTGTGAGAGGCCTATGCCTGCATGCTGCATGCATGATGGGTTGTTGAGCAGCTTGCGTTCAGGGCGATGCAGCGCACGGTCGCGGTGGCGGGAGGGCGCGGCGTGAGATCACGGCTCGCGCTGGGGCAGGCAAGGCGTATGGAGGTGCGGGGAGCTGGACGTGTGTGAAATCCTATGCCTGCATGCTGCATGCATGATGGGTAGT
>BDDA01000910.1:10917-21780 GCA_001662385.1 Chlamydomonas asymmetrica | reverse complement strand
GGAAAGGTTACATAGCGATGGCTCCGCTGCCGAAGCAGGCAAGAGCAGGACAGGCAAGGCCGACCCCCAGCACCCTCAGAAAACCCGGCCAGGACAGGGATGGCAAAACAGCAGGGGATCATGGCTCAGATCATGGCTGTACGTACATATGTTATCCCTGGGTTGTATGCAATTGGCATATCGTGCACAGCAAGCCGTGCACAGCAGGCTGTGCACACCCAGTAGGATTGCCCCAAAGTGTGCATGTGGCTCGGCAACCAAGCATCAATCCAGCATCAATCTGCGCTTTCCCGGCGTGCAAGTAGTGTGAGCGCTGTGTCATACATGTGGCAGCACTGCTGTGAATGTTGCTGCTGCTGCTGGGCAGCAGTGGGCACTGAGAGCTGTTGTTGCTGGTCGGTGGAGGTAGGTGGCATTCCCTAGCTGCCTACAGCTCCTTAACAGCCCTCCCTCACGACCCTTCATCACAGCCCTATGATGAAAGCATCATGCATGCATGCATGCATGCATGCACCGCCAACCGCCCATGCGTTAGCCAAGAGCGAGCAGTGCGTACGGGCATGGCGGGTCAGCGCCCCACACCGTGACTTCCTCATCATCCATCTATCACCCTCTCTGAGGCAGTCACAGGCAGGCCAGACAGGTGCAGCGCTCATACGGCGTGTATCGCGGCACATACACGGTACTTATACACTCACTGTTAGTAATGTCTCAGGTCGACAGTGTCTCAAGACACTATCGGTGGTGAGGTTGTACACCGTTCAAACGTGTACGTATGTAGTGCGCGCAACACAATGCAGCCGTATCAGTGGCTGTCAAGCGCGCACTGGCAGGCGGCAGTCACGCAAACCAACATGCATTCAGCACCTACTGCCGCAACAACAAGATTATGCACCATTGACAACCGGCAGCTGGGCGGTTCATTGTTCGGGGCACAGCCACGAAACCGTTCAATGGTTTTATAGTAGCAGAAGATAGTGGCAATAACACCGCTTTAGCAAAACTAGTTGCTGATTCTCATCAGTCAGCCGTGGCCGTGTACGACTGCGTGTATATGGTGTGGTACGTGCGTGTAGGAAGAGCCTTGTGGCATACATACTGACATGCATACAGCAGTAATGGTGGCACCATGCATGCACAACAGGTAACAGGGCTGGGCTACTGGCAGATGGCATGCGCAGTGGGGTTTTGCAAGTGCGAGCGCACAATCTGCATGTGAGGCCAGGCCAGAGCGCCAAGCAACGCCTTGGCAAGCAAGCGTGCCGCGTCCACCGGTATTGCCCTGCTGCTGGCGATGGCTCAGCGTAAGCACTACTGCCACGACCACACATGTACTGCAAGGTACCCCCCGCATGCGCTGCATGCAAGCGTTGAACGTTTGTTGCAATGTGCACATCGACACGCCATACACACAATACACTAAACACACGCTCTGCGGCCACATCTCGTACCATACACCATCAGCCATGCGTAAGCCGTACTGCTGCAGTCATCGGCGCAAAACATGTCAGGCCTGCCTATCAGGCGCGGCGCACAGCGGGCGTGTCTCGTCGCAGACCGGGTGCGCGGCTAGCACGGCCAGCCGCCATCATCCTGGCATCCTGCTGGCACAATGCGGCGCGCAACGACTCCAGAATGACAAATGCATAACAGCAATAGCCTCACACCTACATACAGCCAGCCAGCCAGCCCTAAAATTCCCAAAAAGTGATGCGCTCACGGATTTGTACGTCCTGCAGGTGTGGCGCCGCTTGGCACGCCGCAACTAGCTGCGGCACGATCACATCGTTTGCATACACCTCGATGCAGCGCAGCCCCGCAAGGTGCGTCGAGGCCCGCAGCGCGTCACATAGTGGCGTAGCGGGTACAAACATAGGATCGCGTATCCCCAGCGTGTGGAGGCACGACAACGCCGTTGCAGCACGCAGAGCGGTGCCCAACGCCTCAAGAGAGCTGGTGACCCAGTTACGGTAGCAGTTGACGTGGAGCTCTTGCAGTGCTGACAGGCGGCGCTGGGCGCTGGGCAGCAGCGCACAGAACTGCTGCAAGCCACGCAGGTCCATGGCCCCAACCCGTAGACTCGTCAGGCCGCTCAGCCATGTGCAAGAAAGCACCGCACATGCCAGACCCTGCTGCCCACGCAGGGTGATGAACGGCGCATTGTAAACCTCAATCCCACGCAGACCGGTGAGGTGTGCAGGGGAGGCGCTTGTGAACAGCTCGATGAGCGGCTGCACGCCCTGCCACTCCCTGAAGGTGTAAGGCAGGTGCAGCTGTGTCAGGCTGCTCAGGTGTTTAGCCTGCAGCGCCGCCACAAGCGCCTGCGATGCGTGGGCTGACAGGCCTTCCTCATGACCCTGCATGCCCAGCACCCGCAGCGTGCTGAGGCCGGTGGTAGCCGCCAGAGCGTCAAACACCATCGCGACGTCCTCGGACTCCTCGGGCGAGTCCCATACGTCAGGCAGGTGCAGCTCCGTCAAGCCGTGCAGGTGGCTGCTGCGCTGCAGCATCGCCGCAACACCCGCGCCCATGTAAAGGATGTTGCCTGCAAGGTTCAGCTTGGTGAGGCAGAGGTGCGTTGAGCTTGCAAGCGCGTGCACCACTTGCTCTGCACCACACCAGGCTTCATCATCATCGTCGGCGGGTCCAGGTTCGAAGCACCCTCCGAGGTCCAGTTCCCGCAGCCTGGAGAGGTGTGGGTGCTGCAGCAGCTCACACAGCTCGGCGGTCGAGGATGGATCGGCAAAACCAATCCGATGCAGGTTGAGGCTGGTGAGCGAGGACACGACGTTCAGTGCGGACGTGATGTCGTTCCAGCAGATGCAGCCCGGGCTGTCTGCCAAGGCTAGCGCCTCCATGCGTGACATATGTGGCGCTGCTGCAAGCGCTGCTGCGAGCGACATCCAGCCGTCTGGTGACAAATCGTTATGTATCAGCCTAAGCTGCTTCAAGCCCGAAAGGTGAGCTGAGCTGCGCAACACGTTGCCCAGCTCCTGAGCGTACAGGTCATTCAGCTTGCAGTTGCTCATGTCCAGGCACGTCAGGCTAGCCAGGGACAGGCAGCGCAGCCCTCGCAGCACCATGGCACTGCTAGGGGCCAACCACATGCTGTCCCAATAATCACGCCACCTGAGGGTCAAGGTGCGCAGGCTGGGCAGCTCGGAGATGAGCGCCACCAGCGCCAACGCGCATTCGGCCTGTGCTGCACTACTGTCGTCATGCCGCCTTGCATCCAGGTCGATAATGCTAAGGTGTGTGAGGGTGCCGTGCACGTGTGTGCTGCTACGCAAGCAGGCAACCGCTGACATCATGGTTGTCGCTCCGTCAAGGTGCTGCCTGCGCAGCTCAAAAGTGCTGAGGCGAGCGAACGAGGCAGGCATCAGCTGACCAGGACGTTGGTAGGGCCACACAGCGCCGCCGATGCCCAACGGTTGCTGTGGCAGAGCGTTGCTTCGCATGGCGGTGACGTTATGCAGGTAACACTCACGCCAGCACCTGCAGACCAGCCTCACGCCCTTGTTCACGCGCTGGGGTGTGAGGATGAGCGCCAGCACAATGTCTGGTAAGCGGGTGATTGGAGAGGCGGCATCTTGATCAGCGTCGAGGTGCAGATGAGAGTGTGGTGCGATGTCTTCGGCTGCCGCCATGTTCAGCCGTCAAATGTTATCGCAACGGCTCGCACTGCTGCTGCTGCTGGGATAGCGGTGGCGCCGAAAGCGCGCGCATGCAATGTAGGAGCGGCTGCACAACCTGAAGCGCTGACAGTGGTCGAGCCTCCTGCAAGCAACACATGCAGCAGACAGGCCGGGTATGCATCATTCGTGCGAGTCCTGTTCGACAGCGTGACAGCAAACGGGGCAGAGCAGACGCGCTCGCTTGGGGCTGCCATGGAACCAAGCAAGTGCAAGGGGTCTGTAGCTGAGTGTGAAGAACGGCGTGCGTGAGTGTTGGGGCCGTTTGGGCTCGCTTGGTCCCCTGCCAGTTCTTGGGGTTAACCACGGAGAATTCCATAGAGTGGTTGGAGAGCCCTAGTTGATCGGTTGATCCCCACCATTATCTAGAACCTTTTACATGACCAATCAAATCAAGGATTTTTGCTGCCATCGGTGTGCTGCCTGCTTTGACTCTTCCTGTCAGGCTGCTTCCGGCCATCCCGTCCGTGCCCTTCCCTTCGAACTGACAGCCGCCCACAATTGTTTCGCTTGAAACTGTGCTCCTCCTACTGCTGCCATGTAGTCTACTGCACTCCTTGAGTGATGAAGGCGCATACACCCTTGCCCTGCCGGCCCTGGTAAACACCTAAGTTTGCGTCGTTGCCCACGACCAGCTACGGTAAATGAATACCGGTAGTGCATAGCACCTCTACCGATTGCTAGCGCGCGTGCCGAGTTCTCACACAAGCTCAAATTCTGGAGTCATATGCCAGAGCTGCACACACAGTGCAACGCTGAGTGCGAATAGCGCAACATCCATCGCGCGTGTGCAGCGTGTGCGTAATACGAAGCGCAATACACAGCGCCCACCCTGCTGAGCTACTGCAGCATAGAATTAGTGTGGCTTCATACTGATCAACATGGCTATACTAAGCAGGCCCAACATCAGCTGTCTGCAGAGCTGCGGACCTGCATTGCGTGTTACGGATTTGCGCACACGGAGCATGTCCAGGTTGCACGGGAACAGATGTGTTACAATCTCTGTGCATGTAATACATGTGTGACACGGCTCAAGTCCGTGGCGCTGAGGCTCGCATGCGCACCTGGCAAGCAGTGGCGTGTCGAGGTTGCAGTTGGTGGAGAGGGTTCACAGCGAGGAATGGTTCGCAAGCTTGCTACGAGTGTTGAGGAAGAACACAGCAGGAACGCACACTGGGTTGTTTGGGGTTGTTGTTTTGGGTTGTTGGTTGGGGTTCCTCACCGCATGGAGGCACACGGGGCAAGGCAGGGAACTCCACAACTACAGACAAGGGCGTAATAGCCCACCACACACCCCTCACCTTATGCCACACCACCACTACCAGCTACTCCGGTGTGGGGCACCTTTGCACCGGTTCCGCTGTGAAAGTCGTGATTCGCGAATCCCCGCTGTGCTGTATGCCTTGGCGCCACAGCAGTTGTAGTTTTCAGTAGCTGGACACGCCAGGGCACAGTTCGTTCCTCTGTGGTATAGGCAAAGCCGCAAACAACGCTGCCAGGAAGCGACACCGTCAGAACTATGCGTCTGCCGCCACCAAAGATGTTGTAAAAATTGGTGTTCGCTGCTATGTGTGTGCCTGCGTTTCAGGTGAGGAAGTTGAGTGTGAGTAGGAAAAACAGCTTGGAGGGAGTACCACAAAGAACAAAGAGCAGCAGCGTGCATCAGGAGGCATCCGCCCAATTCAACGTCCGCCGTCCGGTCAAATCATGTGCATCTACGTGAAAGGACATACGCGCGTCCACTATGTGAGACACCATGCAAGCCAGACGACATACTGACATGCAATGCCCCACGCAATTCCCCCTATGTGATGCGCCTACGGTCAGTACCGCCGCCCTCACTACTGAGGCTGAGGAGCATTCTGAGGAGTCACGCATTCGTGGGCCATTGAGCCAACAACGAAGCTCAATAAACGAGCAAAACATGGCACAGACCCACAGGATGCAACGCAACCGGCCCAAGCTGTGCAGGGAACACACTGTGGAATTGTGGGTGTGTGTGTGTGGTTATGCTGGTGCGGTTAGTACAGGTTAGTACCATACAGTACTACAGTGGTACCACGCCTACCGTCTGAACCCCGCGCAATAACCCCGCATCAGCTTCACCAAGACAGAGGCAGTACTACTAGTATCCATAGCACTGCTAGTATTAATGATGAGCCATGCCATGCTTCTTGTCACCAGCCCCGCGCTCCGCAGTACGTCAGTCGCTATGTATGGCCACACACGCGTGAGCTGCATGCGCGCTGTTGATACCGTCGCCCACCGCATGCATGCCGTGCTGGCCTGCTCAATCGCACATGCATGCAGTCTGGCATGCTGGCGCCATACTAGCCATACCAGTATACCACACACATCATCACGCATAACATAAGCACACTGCACGGCCCAACGCAAAGCACGCTGCATGGTATGGCCCAACGGGAAGCAAACTACTTAACACACTGTGGTATTTATGGCGCCAGGACAAGCGCAGAATGGCGCAGCTTGAGCAGCTGGAGAAGCAGCAGGATCATGTCAAACTCCAACCGGTTCCCCAAAGCAGGGAGGCAATCACATAAAGGCGGCCGTCATATTGCGTTGCGCGACGCGCGCACTCACGTATGTTGCTACGGCTCCACAAACGCGTCCGGCAAAGCAAGCTCTCTGCAAGATATACGCTGCGCTGCATGCAAGTGACACGCAAGCATCCGCTGCGGTGATACACGCCTATACGTGCACGCCTCATCACACACGCTCTTCCAACAGCAGCAAGGCACCCCAGCAGCATGGCCCGTCAAGCGTAGGCCCCGTGCGGCTGGCATGTCTTGTCACATCCACACACACGGTGCGCAGCCAGCCACCATACTGCGATTGGCATCCATAACACTCGAGTGCTGGTCAGTACGCGGCAGTGCAGGTGTGCAAGGCGCGTAATGTGTGCTGCCCATGCAGTCGCCACTAGCAAGCATTGCCTGCACCTACGGCACCACAGGTGGAAATTTGCAAGTTCAATCACGTGTTGATTCAGTCGACGGTTGGATGAGCCCCCCTGAGGCGCTCGTACAATTATATTCGGCCAGCCAGCCACAGGCCCAAGCCTGGAAGAGGAGCGACGCATGCATGCATGGGAGAGAGTGGGGGCGTTTGGCAAACATCTACCGGTAGCAAGCATCTAGCAAGCATTGCGCACCGCAGGCTGCAAGCTCAATCGCTTGTTGATTCAGTCGAGGGTAGAATGGGCCTTCCCCCCTGCAGCGCTTGGACATTGTTTGCGCTCGGCAAGCCGGCTAGCGGCCCAAGGGGACCCGCCCTCAAGAGGGGTTCAAAGGAGCGATGCATGCATGAAAGAGAGTGGGGCTACGGGAGCTTGGATGATTAACGCTAAGGGTAGCAACGGATCTGCACGTCCTGCAGGTGTGATGCGGCCTGGCAAGCAGCAGCCAGCTGCGGCACACTATTTGCGCGCACCTCGATGCAGCGCAGGCCAGCGAGGTGCGTAGAGGCCCGCAACGCGTCACATAGCAGCGTACCAAGTCCAAACAGAGCGTCGTGTATCCCCAGCGTGTGGAGGCGAGACAACGCCGTTGCGCCACGCAGGGCGGTGATGAAATCCTCAAGGCCAGGGCTCAGCCACTCACGACTGACCTTCAGCTCTTGCAGTGCTGACAGGTGCCGGGCGCTGGGCAGCAGCGCGCAGAACTGCCCCAGGCTCGTCGGTGCCAGGGCCATGACTTCCAGACTCGTCAGGTTGCTCAGCCATGTGCAAGACAGCAGCGCGCATGGTAGAGCCAACCGCCCAGACAGGGGAGCGTATGGCCCATCATAAACCTCAATTCCACGCATACCGGTGAGGTGTTCAGGGGAAGCGCTTGTGAACAGCTCGGCGAGCGGCTGCACGCCCTGCCAGCCCGTATAGCATCTAGGCAGGTGCAGCTGCGTCAGGCTGCTGCTCAGGTGTTTGGACCGCAGCGCCGACACAAGCGCCAGCGATGCGGGGCCTGACAGTCGCAGATCCCTCAAGCCCAGCACCTGCAGCGTGCTGAGGCCGGTGGTAGCCGCCAGCGCGTCAAACACCACCGCAACGTCCTCAGGCGGGCCCCTTATTTCAGGCAGGTGCAGCTCCGTCAAGCCATGCAGGTGGCTGCCACGCTGCAGCATCGCCACAAGGTCGGCGCCCGCGTCCCCGGTCCTGCCCATGAGGTTCAGCTTGGTGAGGCGGAGGTGCTCTGCGGTTGTGAGCACGCGCACCGCGTGCGCTACAGCATTCCCATACCCGTGGTGGTCATTTGGCCTGCACTGGCTGAGATCCAATTCGCGCAGTCCGGAAAGACGTGGATGCTGCAGCGTCTCACACAGCTGGATGAACACAGGTTTATTTTCCATGTGAAACCCAGACAGGTTGAGGCTGGTGAGTGACGCCATGACGTTGGGCACAGACAGGATCCGGATACGGCCATACAATGTGTCCAGGGTGTCTGCTGTTGCACGTACTGACAGGTCCAGGTGCTGGATGCCCGAAATGTGTGTGGCTGCTGCAAGCGATGCCGCCAGCGACCGCCAGCCGCCTGGTGGCAATTCAACACCAGCCAGCCCCAGCCGCGTCAAGCCTGACAAGTGGGCGAAGCTGAGCAACAACGTATTCAGCCTGCAATCGCTGAGGTCCAGGCGTTTGAGGCTGGCCACGGACGGGCAGCGCAACGCATGCAGCGCCATAGTGATGGGGGTCTCCTGTTTGCCAGGGCGTTGGTTCCGCCATCGCAACGCCAGGGTGCGCAGGCTGGACAGCTCAGAGATGAGCGCCACCAGCGCCGACGCGCACTCAGCCTGTGCTGCAGTGTCGCTGCCCTGCTCTCCATCAAAGTCAGCGTCAATGTGCGTGAGGGTAGCGTGCACGTGTGTGCTGTTGCGCAGGCAGGCAAGCGCTGCCATCGTTGTTGCCGCTCCGGCAAGGTGCTGCATGTGCAGCCCAAAAGTGCTCAGACGCGTGAACGAGGCAGGGAGGGGCTGACCAGGACGTTGGTAGGGCCACGCAGCGCCAGCGCTGGCCAGCTGCTTTGACATGGCGCTGCTCCGCATTGCGGTGACGTTATGTGCGTAGCACTCGCGCCACCGCCTGCAGACCAGCCTCACGCCTTTGTTCACGCGCTGGGGTGTGAGGATGAGCTCCATAATGTGGTCCGGTAAACGGCTGAATGGACAGACATCATCCTTGGCGTCCTCAACTTCAGCCTCCAGCTGTGGCTGGTGAGCGTGTGGTGTAATTTCATCGGCAGTAGTCGCCATGGCCTACCTGGCACCTCGTCGACAACTGTTGCGTGCGGTACACGCTACTGACAGCGATGGTGATGATGGGTTGAATCGGGCAGCGGTCCTGTACAGGAGTTTGCACAGGAGTAGCGCCCGCCAGGCGTGGAGGAGTAAATGTTTTCTTGGTGTGGAAGCCTGCGTGCGGGTGCCCCCTGCCCCCCTGGAGTATGCAGGCGATGTAGTGTGTGCAATGTGGCCTGCAGCACTGCACAAAGAAGGCACAACAGGCAGGCCAGGCCGCGACTGGTGTGTTCAAAGGCAAGGAGGGGGAGGGCTGTTGGCGTGTGTGTATGTGTGTGGCTAAGGTAGAGGCGTGGGTAGGCGTGTACAAGGAGGGGCCCCGGGGAGGGGGGGGGTGCTTTGTGTTGCCGGCCCCAGCCCCAATGCACACACTCGCGGCCAGCACCGTCTGACATAACTGGCAGTGGCAGTGATACGCTATAGCACTGGGCAAACTTGGCGAGCGAGCTGCTGGGATATAAAGGAGCGTGTAAGGGCATATGCACTTGAACATACGTGTGCCGTGTAACCTTCCAAAATGCGAAAGTGGTACGCACCGAGCGCGCGTAGCTCATATGCCACACTATGCAATGGCGGCAGGGGTGTTGCAGCCTTTCAAATAGCCCACACTAGCCCGAAACCTGGGTCTGGTTGAACATACAGAGGTGCTCCACCCTAAGCCCGGAAGGCTTTGACACGCTACCGTGCCTGGTGTACGTGCAGGCACCACGGACTGCATACGCAACCTAGCACAACCCGCCCCCCGCCCGGCCCCGAGAGCACACCGCCGGTTTAACAGAGCTGTGAGATACGTCAATGCTCCTTTCTATCTTGACACACACTGTGACAGCGTATGGGCGTGAGTGCTCAGTCGCTGCACGCAAACCACCTACCTAACTGCCGAATTCACTGAGACCCAGGTGGAAGCAGTCACCACATGCCTGATGCGCCAGCTACAGGTGGGAGCCTGCACCAACGGTCATGCATAGCCAGACGCACCTGCAAGCAACCGGTGATGAGCTTGAGCGCGCCCCAGCAAATGACGAGTCGTAAAGCGGTTCACAGAGTGCCTTGTGTGACACACTAGGTTGCCTGGAAAACATAGGTTGACAAAGAAAGCACAGAGGGGGTCCATGACACTCATATTCACCGGACACCAAAGCAACCGTGCAACGCGCAGCGCAAGGTGCTGCAAGCAGGGAGACGGATTTGGTCACCATGGAGCACCAATAGGGCTTCCAACGCCCAGCTTACGCTCCTCACCTGCTGCCCCACCGCTGGCTATGCAGCTGCTGTGTCCGCCTCAGGTTCGGCAGTCAGCGTCAAACTGACCCCTCCATGCAGTTGGGGTGATTTCGCTCTGTTGTCGCTAATTCAGGTGAGAACCAGAGGATGGAGTTGTTAGTGAGATGTCAGGTGTGAAGAGGGCAGGGCTGCAAGGATTCGTCTGGCTCTTAAGAGCACAGGGCTGTGCCACCCATAAAGCGCACGAAAACACCCTGAGCACACATGGGACCTAGAATTCGCAGGGGTCAGGATATTTATGTGCCAGGTCAGGGCCAGGTTAATAATTATATTTGGCTCCACATACTGCTTCAGATAAAGTCTACACATTGTAGAAGCGTGAATGACCCCAGCAGCGTGAAGTCAGCAATGCCTGCCTGCTGACGAGGGCTTCCATTTGGGGCATGCCAACTGCTGAGTCACCTGTCTTTGAAGCTGTGCAACGCACCGTTTGTGGCAACACAATGCATGCTCTCATGCGACGTATTTTGCAGCACGTAACCTGGACTGGTGAAGCCTGAAGGTGCGTCTGAAGCATGCAAGCTTATGGTGCACGGATATACCTGAGCTGCAACGCAATATATCACAGCGTGTGAGC
>BDDA01000909.1:828-46296 GCA_001662385.1 Chlamydomonas asymmetrica | reverse complement strand
GCTCAAGGAATCGTGACACTAGGTTTATTTACCGTATTTACGTAAAATGGTGTAGTTACATACACCAAAAGGCCGTAAGACCGTAAACTTACAACCCTAACTGCATGGGACAGCCCAGGCCACTTTGTAGGATGTAGAAGTGCCCTCTTGTGGAAGCAAAACTCGATTGGAACTGCACTCAATAACACAGGCAAAATGCTGACACGGCAGGAATGCAACAGACCAACGTCACGTCATGCCAGGTTATGCATGCGGCATGCCGATGATACCCAAGCACGTAAACATTGCATTCAGCAGTCCCATGCAAGCTTTACTGCCAGTCCACTGCGTCCCACGCAAGGCTCCTGTTGCGTGTGGCGTGGATGTTTGGGAGGCTGGAGCCAGTGACAGGTGCATCACTGAATGATGTGCCCGATGCAACACTGTATACAGGTAGCCTGCTATAAAGCTGTGCTTCCAATCTCGAATGCTACCAAGTGCCTCATACAGCTGACAGCTCACCAGTTGCCAGAGTCAGGGGTGGTTGCACCCTCAGGCGTGAGAGCGCCATCCGTTGCGGTAAACAGCGCTTTGGCGCGGTTGGTCGAAGTGAGGTGGTGTTCCAAAGGAAAGCTGGATAGTGTAGGTTTGTCCCGGGCACAGTGAACCACTTATCACTTGGTTTGACGAGTCGGTCAGGACAACCGTCGTCATGCTGTTCAGGTAAATGCAAGAACACAACAATGAAACACTCAGGAATGCAACGTTTCAGCATAAGTGCACTGCAGTGATAACAAGTTGATTGAGGTAATGCAATCCAGCGAACACGCCTCAGGAACATAGCGTACGTGTCTGGCAGTGGGCCGTGGTGAACGTTGCCTCGTAATTCGGGTACATGGTCGTCGCTTGGGTGGTCAGTGCAGCTGGTCGCAAACTGAAGGAACTGGTCCGGCGTGCTGCACACAAGCAAAAACTGCAAGGCCAACAGGCAAGCCTGCTTCGAGTGTTGCCGCCAGTGGATGCGCATATCTATCGTCCTTCACCCCGACAATCCTTCACTCTTAAAGCGAGGGTCGTGGGCGGCAAAGAGTCGATACTGTGACGGCTGCAACCTCCACAGTAGGTAACGCGTAAGAAGATTCAGACCAGCAGCAAGTGTGGTCAGGAGCTGCGGTGATAAAGCGCTCAAGGGTGTATGTGCAACTGGAGAGCAGCGAGCGTACGTAACGTTTTGAATTAATGAGGTATGCAACCGGCTTGTAACAAGGTGCGCTAGTTTGAATTGTAGGTGCCACCACAGTGATGCTATCCATGTGCATCGTGCCGCAGAGGGAGCGGTGGAGCCACTAGGGTTTCTCATGACGCAACGACAAGGACTGGTGAAGCATTGGTATGGGAATGTGTTGAAATTGGGTTATCATGGCCAAATTATGACTATCGCAAGCACTTTGGATTTCAGCATTCGGTCTGGCCCACGGCGTTAACCTAGCACAGTCCAGTAGACAGTGCTGAATTGTGAAGTGACAGCGCAAAGGCTAGGTTAAAAGCTGGTGCCGCAGCGCTTCAACATTTGCTGACCTGCCTCGTCACAGATGCCTTGACGATTTTGGACTGCTATGTGCTACATGGGTTTATGAGGCCCTGCCCGCAAGCGGCAACGCACATAAAATGAGCACGAGTGACGGCCATTCAAGCATTCTGCTCTCCTCCACCCGTTTGGGTATCAGGCATACATAGTCCAACACATTTTGCGATCGCACTGTTCCTGCCCTGCTGCATGAGCCAGGAAAGCTCCACCAAGTATCAACCACCAAGCGCAACACACAGTCCCCAACCTGACCCCCAATTCGGTTGAGTCACCCCGAATTCGGACCCCTCTCACGGGCGATGTTCCTGCGCCGCCCACGTTGTAATGCATAGCGCCGAATCGCGGATACCAGTCCCACAGGTTCCGAACTACCGTTAGCGCGTGCGTATGCCCGGCTGCGACCTCTCCTCGGCGCGCAGGCTTCGGGCCAGAATGGCCCAGATTGTGTGTGCACCTTGTTTGGGGCGCGTTTCGTAAAACGCCCAGCCTGGAACTTCCCCAGATGGTTTCTAAACCTTTATTATCAACAAATAAATTATTTGCAGGAGTGCTTTGACACGTATGGGCAGCTTGGTGACATCACATGGGCAGGCGACCAGCGCATCAGGTTGTGTCTCAAGACTGTCCTGAGGCTGTAAACAAAGCTGGGAAGGTCCTAAATATCTATTTTAGATACTCAGGGATGTTATGGCTGTGTCTGGGTGCAAGTACCGCCCCCCTGCGGTCACGCCCGTTCGCTCTGTCGTCGACGCGGAGCCCGTCGCTTGTGCTCAAGCGTGCCACTGAGGGACAAAGGCTGCGTGTAACCATGTATTCTGACAGATACATTCCAACACAACTCATGCCAACTTTCAGACCTCGAAACGGAGGTGTTTGGAGCTTGCTAATGGCTGAAAACAGGTTATCAGGCATGAATGCCAGCGACATCTTCAGCATGTGATATGAGGGTCATCCCAGATGTGGCACAGAATTTTGAAGATGGCTACATGGAGTGTGCTGAGTGCTCTACATGTATTCAAAAGTTTGTGCTAGTTCTGGGAAAGTACCCGTTCAACATGGAACGTGATGCACCCCCCATTCTGCATGCACTGTGATCGGGGGTTGGAGACTGTGAGCGCAACATGTTCAGTTGGCGTTGAACAAAGAATATAAACATACGGTAGTAATGCCAATATGTACAGGGAAGTGCACAGCAACACGTCCACCGACAATGTGAGCTGTTGACCCGAGTTGTGTATTTTGCATGCAAATTCGGATTGTCTCGCCGGTCAGTTGCCGGTTTCGGTTTCGGTTGTGCCTTTACAAACTGGCCTGGCATTTACAAAACCAGGCTGGAGACTGCTGGCCTGCAGCAATTAAGATGAAGGTCTGAATCAGACCTTCATCTTGGCTGTGGCTTGTTCTCTCGTGACTGACTGTGACCGTCGTGACTTGCTCGAGTTCATGCAATCATGCACCATTAGTAGCATCACAGCTTTTGCACCATACTTGAACGCGAGAACGGAACCTGAACCGACGTGAAACTTTCACTCCAAATGTGTGTGTTGCACTACAGAGGTCTGCCGATGTCACCTTGTATGGCCAGCACGAGTCTGCTGCTGCTTGCGATCCCGGCTCTAGGACAAGCACTGCTCGCCCATGGACTGCCAGGACAGTTATCCCGTTTTGTCCAGAATTGCACAGACCACTCCGGGCCGCTGCTGCAGGGGCAATCAAATCCTTTGTGGCCGCTGCCGGACCGTTCAGCGGCATTTAAGCGGAGCACGCTGCGGTAGGGCAGGTGGGGTCAACTTCCCTCGTGAACGAGCTTGACCGCCAGTAGTACGTGTTGTGGTTATTGACGGACGTGCTTTGCAGCACGAGCGTCCCTGTGGGGCAGCAAGAAGCAGGCGGGCAGCGAGCTGTTCGAGTCAGGCCCAGAGGTTGAGGGTCGTTCGTGCAAACGGAGCAGCGTGCAGTTCAGGTAACTCAGTTATCGAGTTCACAAAGAGAGTGCCAACAGCTCACAAACAATTGTTGGGGGCTGTAGCTGCGAGGACAACGTACTGGACGCGGCACCGTCAATGCATACCTGACGCTCCGCAGGGAACGGCCCAGGCCACCTTGTAGGATGCGGAAGTGCCCCCACGTGGAAGCAGCACCCGGTTGGGGCTGCGGCGTACACAGGCATGCAACAGAAGGGGAAGAAAGCAAAGTCTGTCACCGCTGGCTGATGACACCACGAGTGTGTTGGCAGCAGGCGTGTGCGATTATCATACCATGCAGCAGCACGTGCAACAGCACAGCCGGCCTGATAAAGGAGTCATTTGATTCGCAGAGGGCCTGCAAACTGTCACTGAAAGCCAGCGGCTTACCAGGGCCCGTATGACCCAGGCGTGGTTGCGCCCTCAGGTGTGAGACTGCCAACGCTTGCGGTGAACAGCGCCTTTCGTGGTTGGTCGAAGGAAAGCTCGATACTATAGGTGTGTCCCGGACATAGTGAACCACTTATCACTTGGTTTGACAAGTCAGTGAGGATGACCGTCGTCGTGCTGTTGAGGTGGTAAAAAACACAAAACAGTATCACACAGGTGCTTCAACCACACACAAGTGCACTGCAGTGAGAACGATGAGAATGAGAAAGACACGCTAGCAGAAAAAGCCCCAGGAACATACGTACGTGTCTGGCACTGGACCGTGATGAAGGCTGCCGCGGTATCCTCGCTCAGCGCTTGGGTGGTCGGTACAGCTCGTTGCATACTGAAGGAACTCGCTAGGACTGCTGCGCACAAGCAGGAACTGCAAGGCCAACAGGCAAGCCTGCAGTAAGCGTTGCCGCCAGTTGCTGCTCATGGTCTGATGCTTGCACAGCAGGGCCTCGGCGGGTCGGAAACGGGAAAATAGCCTATGCTGAAACAACTGCAGGCTCCACGGTTGGGGGCGTGTTCTATAATTCAAGCTAACGCTGAGTGCGGCCTGGAGCGGCTGAGACAAAGGATGCGATGGAGATGGAGCATGGGGATGCAGTATGGGAGGGCGTCACAGACTCATTTCAGTCGTAACGTCAAAGTCTGGTATCAGGCCAGTCAGTATCTGGCTAACTATGTGACAACAGAGTACGCCACTGCCTTATGCTCCCGCTCCCCAGGTGTGTTGTGTACACAGCAGGTCCTTGCTGTTGCACCTTTGAATCTTAGCACACACACACACGTGAATCGTGGCGACACCGCAAGGTGTTACTGATGTGCCTCGCCACGTTCTTGCCAAGTATTGGGCAGCATGAGCTACGTGGCTTGTGCATACTCCCCGTCGCTAGGTGGGCAGTTGACACGGGATGAACGCGACGTGCGGGCCATCCAAACAACACGTCACGTTCATCCACCCATTCACGTATCATCACTGTTCATATGCAAACAAACCGTAATTTTGACGTTCCTTTCCCTGAGCATGAAGCTGCAGCACCTGGGAATCCTCTTCATCAATGCGGTCAGCACTGGAATATCAACCGCCTGTAGGTTGGTGAGGAGCCAACTGCGAGACAGTCACCCCGGAATGATACCGAGCTGGGGCTACGTCAAATTCACCGAAGACTGCTCTGTAACCCGGATATTATCGATTGTTCGTGTCGTCCTTGCGGTTTCGGTGTGCAATGAAAATTGTGCCTTGCACGAAACTGCACCTTGATTAAATGGCCTGGAATACACACGTTATGACACAATACTATCTTCGCTGCAGCCTTCTTTGGTGTTGTTGGCTTGTTTCCTTCCGTGACCCAGCTAGGCGAGGGTGACGTGACTTGCCCGGTTCATGCACTTCAGCAACAAGCGCAACCATTACACTGTATTCACATAACTCAAACCTTTGAACCCGTCAAGCTTAACTGCGTGTGTTGGAGTACAGCAGTCTGCTGCCGTCGTCACCAATGGCCAGAGCAAGCCTGCTGGTCGTGAGCCTCGTTCTCGGGCAAGCACTGCTTGCCCATGGACTGCCAGGAATGTTCATCCCGTTTGCTCAGAACTGCACAGACCATCCCAGCCACTTCTACAGGGGAAGCAAACATCCTTCGCGGCCGGTGGCAGACCAGTGAGCGGTGGTTAAGCGGATGGCCATATGGCTTCGGCCGCACGTAGCCAAGGCACTCTGAAGTTTTGTTACTTGCAGCTGCTTGCGTGTTCACGGTTTTGTTTTGTTTTACGCAGCGCTTAACTCACCCGTTGCTGCCGCTGTTTATACGCAGGGACATCGCTTACACTGTCTATGGTCCTGACGGTGTCAGCTTGGCTGACAAGGTGTGCCCAGGGAAGACATACCTGGTCCAGATGACCTTTGGAGGCAACCAGCGCCGTGCACTGTTCACCGCTTCAGGTGGAGTGCTGACACCTGAGGCTGCACACACGTCGGGGTCTCCAAACAACTGGTACGCAACCCCGCAACCCGTCTGTCCGTGGTGGCAGGAATGTTGAACTGCTGGCTATGCCCTCAACTGCACGGTTCTATGCAGCACCCAATTATGTTTGTCATGGACTCGCGACTGCCGAAGTTGAAGGGCTCGTGCAAGCAGCACACTCTGACCTGGCTGTGTTTCGTGTGTAGACTGTGCCACACCGCACTGTAGCACTCCAGGGCTGGGCAGGGCTTGCCTTGCACAATTGCGAATTGGGCAGTGTGACAGTCCTGTGCCATTCTGCCCTCACGAAAAACCCATGGCTGAAAACTAACCAACGCTCATCCTCCTATGGATTTTGCAGCCTGAACAGGGTCATGTTGCCCTACAAACCTCCTGCAGTAGAACACTACAAAGTCCACTGGGAGGTGCCCTGCGACGCCGAAGGTTGGTTCATCGTTGGGGCCGTAACAAACCGCCGCAAGCAGCACTGAAAATCCACAGCAATGCACGAAGTGCCTCTGCAGCAAGCCGCGTTATCTCTTGCATCCTGCTTGCTGTGTGCACTTCCGGCTTGCTCGCCAGCTTGCTATGTCGTCAAGCGGTTGCCGCATTTGTCCTCCTGAAGTTCCTAGCGACCTCACAAACCCCGTTGGATTGGGCTTCACGTCCTTCACATCCCCCCCAAACAAACCATCTGTCATGTCTCCAGGTGATATGGAGCTCAGGACGACGTCTGTGAACGCCGGCGGTTCCAGCAAGTGGCGCCAGAGCAGTCACACAATCGCTGTCGACCCTTCCTGTGCCACTGCTGTGTGCGCCTCCGGTACGTTGCGGTACCTCCCACAGCGCTTCAGTCGGAGCCTTGCATTCGACTGCGCATATACTGCACCTTCGAATCACACATGCAGCATGCATGCACTTTGTCGGGAAGGTCGTGTTTGTGGGTGGAGTATGGGGCGGGAACAGGGGGGAGAACGGAGGGCAGGGGGGCAAGGTCCAAGGGGGGCCTGAGGGGAGAAGCTAGCGGCTGCAAGGGGAGGAGGCATGCTGTACGACGTGTTGCGTAGCGCTGCACCCGTGCGCTTTGGCAGCTGAGGGGCGTCAGGTGCACCGCCTTTCGGACCACGCAGGAACGGCCCCGGATACACGGTGTCGATGGAGACGGCAGCACGCTAGGAAGGCATCCAGTGTTCCAAAAGGCTAACGCTCGGGCGGGGGCTTGCACAGGCCTGGGCAGGTCATGTATGTGCACTCACGCCGTGCTCTAGCAAACCGCATTTAACCTTTTAAGACGTGCAGCTGCAAGCGTTCTACGGCCACGGCGGTCGGGGGAACCTGCATGTGTGTTGAGGACTTGAGATATATTAATATGGCACATCCCCGTGGGGCCATGAAGTACCATACCATAACGCATGCGCGTGTGCAGCTGGCAACCGCACCCGATGCCGACCGCACCTGACGCTTGCAGTCTTGCGCATGTTGCATTGCGTTGGGGGGAGCCTCTGTGGACATACGTAGTGACGCTCGATGCCTGATTTGGGTCTGCCTTCCAGCTTTCGCCTGCGGGTGCGGCTGCCGCGTGCGCAGGCGCGGGCCAGCGTGCGGCCGACAAGAAGGCCAGCGACGACGACGCCAAGCTGCACGAGGGCGATGACCACAGCAAGGACGGCAGCGGGGAAAATCACGACGGCGGGGAGAAGCACGACGGCGGCAGCAAGGAGTCCGATAAGGGGAGCAAGCACGACGGCGAGGTGGGGCTGGGGTTGAGGCAATCTAGGGGCGGCACGTAGTTGAGGCGTTTGGCGCTTGGGAGACGGTGAGAGCGCATGCGCGGGCCCATACAGATGCATGCGGTGCACGCGGCGCAATCAACCCACTGTCGATTGTGGTGTGCCACTGTGCCACTGTGTGGACCGAGTTGACTGAACCGACAGATCGGCCTGCAATGCGCATGCAGTCGCCTGCATGGGCGTGTGCAAGGGGTTGCATGGGCAGCGGGGCTGCGGCGATGAGGGGGAAGGGGGGCAGCTCAAGGAGAACAAAGACCGTTAACCAATGACGCCAACCTCCGAAAGCCCCAAAGGGGGCCCCCAGGCATAAACTCCTCATGCAGGCGCGTACGGCGCGCACGTGCACTCTTTGGTTGCTTTGGCTCCCAGGGACGCCGCTGTGTCATGCGGCTGCACTCACAGGGATATGTCGGCTTATGCGGAAAAGGAGGGTAGGAAGTAGGAAGCACGGCAGACGCGTGGCCGCTCAGGTCATGGCACCACGGGCCAGCCGCCGTGCCCCCGTTGTGCGCACGGATTTGACGCATATGCAGCACCACCCACTTGGCTCCTCTCACTTTTGACAGTTGACCCGCAGTGTGAAACGGCCCGTACCGTCTCTCAGCTCACGATCACCTGTTGAGCGTGCGTGTGCCGTCGCCTCCAGCTGCATGGCCGCAAGAGTTGGTGGAGGATCAGAAGATGATGCACTATTTGGCTCACAGCGCTCATGTCGAACCGTCAAGGTCACAGCTATTGTCACGATCATGTCCTCATGTGGCCTGCCGATCCGGGCTGACGTGTGCTGTGGGCTGCGTGCAATTCACGCCCGCCTCGTGCGCCCCCCACACAGGACGACGCCAGCAGCAGCACGCGCGGCTGCACGCCGTCCAAGCTGGGCTACCAGTGCATGGAGAACCTCAGCTTCAAGGTACGACATACTGATGTAGCGAGCCCCGCATGCTGTATGCATGTGACGTCACTACGTTGCCATGCGTGGTTGCCATGCTTGTCAGTGGACGTGCAAGGAAATGCTTCCAGCTGCGCCACATGATGGCCCTCAGGATCAGTAACTGCGCGTGCTGACTGTCACAGTGACAGTGTCAGGTCTATGCTTCGATGGTTTTCACTGTGGGCTTTCAACCTCACACAGGCTTCATCGGGCTGACTGTAAGATCTGTGCCTGGTTGGGCCCCTGCATGGTGTTGATTGCATCTCCCTCTGCATGCATTGTACATCCGCGTGCAGTTGCGCCTGCACTGGTCGGTGAACACCAGCCTGCCGCTCCACGCCTGCACGGCGGGGCTGAGCGGGGCGGCGCTGGTGAACGACTCGGCCACCATCGCAGCGGGCGTGCTGCACATGGCCGCGGAGAGCAGCGTCACAGGTGAGTGCGTGAAAGCATGCAACCGGGGGCATGCAATGGGGAGGGGGGAGCAGCCGGGGGCGGGGCAGGGGGTAAGGGGAAGCAGGCGAGGTTGGGATGAAAGGGAAAGGGGAAAGATGCGCTGAGCGTCTGCAGGTTATCCCCGGCGGGACAGGCTGGGGTGGGTGGGAACCGGAAGGGGAGGGTCGCAACGCCAAGTCTTGCTGCCATCCGGCACAGTACCGGCGTATGTGGCGCACGCCTCGCGCCTCGTGTTTCAGAGGCCTCACCCGCCCATGCACGCGCTCAACATGTGCCCACCCACACATGCGGTATTGCCTTGGCCCCACCAGGGTGACGCTGCCAACATACCTTGCTTGTTATTATAATTGTTAGCATGCGTGCCAGACTGCCACCATACTTGTTGGCGTGCCTGCTACCATTTCTATCAGTCCAGGGAAAAGCTCGGTGCTCAAACACTCTGCATGTGCACACACTTACTCCTATACCGGGAGGAGCAGTATCTGTCTGGTGCGCTTATTGCATGTGAGGGGAAATCGCATGCAGACACCCACGTGAGCCCTAATAACATAACATGCAAGTGAGCCATCTGCCGCCTCTGTTACGCACGCGTGTGCGCTGTATATTTGTGCAGGTTATGTGTCGGTGGCGTTCGCGAAAACGATGTTGGCCATGGCGCCTGCGGACGCCGTCATTGGTGAGTCACGACGCGCACGGCGTACCGCTGCGAGTTGGCAATGCGGCAGTACGGCAGTACAGCGCAGCGCCGACGGTGTGGCATGCGCGTGCGTGGGAGGTTGAGCCGGGCTTGGCACACCGGTTGAGACATGCAAACATGCACAACTGCTAGTCATGAACACAGCATTATGCACATTGTTATGTTATGTTAAATCAGGCGCGTGTTGGCCAGACGGCCCATGCTCCCCCAGATGGGGACCTGGCAAGCAGAAGAGGTGAGCAGAAGAAGACCATGCACATTGTTGGCTCATGACCCGCTGCTCTTTGCCGCTCATCACAGGCTGGGTGGACGCCGCGGGCGAGGGCTCCATCCACTCGTACATCATCCAGGAGGAGATGATCACAGACTCCAACCGCCTGCGCGACGGCTGGGCCTTCAACCGCGGCGTCATCCGCACGGGCGCCTCCAAGGCCTCAGCGCGAACCACCATCTGCTTCAGCCGCGCGCTCCACGACGCGCGCGCGCAGGTGTTGCCGCGCCTGCACATCCACCCTGCGGCGGAGCCGGCGCCGGGTCGACGCGCGCTGCAGGACAGCAGCGAGCAGCAGCCCGTTGGTGCGTTCCCGACCTCTGATGTGATGGCTCCTGAAACCCTGATGCTTCCACATCTGCCAGTGCTTCGCGGAATCGCGGTACTGAAAGCGTGGTTCTTGGTGGGATATGTGTCTGGTAGTAGTTACCTGTAGGTAGTAGTTACCTGATTTCCTGGTCCCCTGCCCCAAGTGCATTTTTGCCTAAGCGAAACCTGCTGTACTGTTCACGTTGGATCACACCCAAAGCCCAAAACCCGAAACCCATCTATCGCCTGACTGAACGTCTGCTGGCCGGTGTTGTGCCTCCACTGTGTGCCTCACTGCCTGCAGCCCCGATCGCCATCAACTGGGCGGTCTCCTCTCAGGCGGCGCTCGTCATCCACCAGCTGGGCAGCGTAGGGGGCCACGTGGTAGACTTTGGCATCGGTAAGCGAGGCGATGACGGAGGCTGGACGCCTAGCTAGTAGCTGCGCCTGTGTTTGCCTGCCTGCCTCGGCAAAGTTGGCAAACCATGTAAATACATCATCGTGCATACGCTGCAGTGTTTTATTGTGTTTTGTGGTGTTTGCTTACATCAAGTGGTGTGACTGCAGTGTTGTGTTTGGGTGGCAGCCACCTCAATTATCATGCTATAAATGCGTGGTTCTCATCCACTGCAACGGTCAAGGCCTGCTCAAGTGAGCGGCGCTTGGTTCACGTGTGTTTGATCATTTGTCTCCGTTTCCGTAATGCAAGTTGTGCATGTGTCATGGTGGTTTGTGGCTGCGGGCACATTCCTGCAGGCCCAGCGGTGGTCAAGGCCGGCAAGAGCGATGTCGACAACAGCCATGACATCAAAAGCGATGACGACAAGAGCCATGAAGACAAGAGCCATGACGAGAAGCCCGATGGGGATGGCGAGAAGCCTGACGACACCGCAGTCGGCGGCAAGCAGCCGTGGATCGTGGTGCACGGCGTGCTGATGGCGGTGGCGTGGGTGCTGCTGCTGCCGCTGGGCGTGCTGTTCCCGAGCGCCAGGTAATACGCGGCCCGGGGAACACCCAGCGGGTCTGAAAAGGCGGCCGCCTGACAGCCAGAACTCATAAGGCAGCTTCCCTGGTCATGAGAGCAGGAGCCAGGCCTCAAAAGGCGGGCTGAACGTGCTTAGATTCAGGACTTGTATGGAAATGGCGCGGCATGACGCGGACCCGCGCCACCCGAGACCATCATATCTACACGTGTGGGACGCACACCTGCGGGTTTCATGACGTGTGCACAGCTGCACACCCGCCATGTTATACCGCCACAGCCCCACTGATCTCTTCTTTTCCACAGATTTGGCTCTCATTCCTCGGTCCGATGATTTTCAAGCTACTAATCAGCACTGCTGGTTGCGCATGCGGTGCGGGTAATGACTCACATCTTCATCCGCCACCCCCCCTGACCCCCCTCCCCCCCCGACCCCACAGGTGGCTGCTGGGTGACGCTCAGCTGCTGGGCAGCGCCGCATGGTTCCGCCTGCACGTGGCCTGCCAGGTCAGCGGCATGGCGGCGTTCATCGCCGGCATCGTCATTGCCTTCAACGACTTCTTCGGAGGCGAACACGAGGTGCGCACGCTCGCCTGTGGCAGAGATTTTTATTTTTTTGCTACATTTGGAGCTTTCTAGCTGAGGCCCACGCTCCCCCAGAGGAGGACAGACGTGGTGGCAGAGTGCATGCTTATTTGATTACTGCTTGAGGCGCTGGCGCGTGGCTGTTGCGTGCGTGCTGCAACAATATCGCTGGATCTTGGGTTTCGCGTCCGGAAAAAAACACTTGGCTTCACATGGCAATGCACGGTCCTGCTGTGCACGCCGTCGCATGACCTTGTTCATGCGAAGCATGGCGTTGGCAGGTGTGGTGCTGCAGCGATTGCCGCAAAGGAAAAACCACACAGTGTGTTGCTGACGAGTTGTTCTTGTGCAGCAGCGTGGTGCCAAAGTAGGTCGGTGAGCCAGCAGTAGGCAAGCCAGAACCCTGAACTAATTCGCACCCCCCTAAAACCCTAAAACCCTTGCTTTCAGAACCCTGAAGACGCCCTTCCCCCTCATAACATCGTCGTGCGATGAACCTCATGCTGTGTTGTAGGGCAGTGCAATAACTCATACTCCAGTGTAGGGCGACGCAATGATGCAGTTCAACTTATTTGATCCCATGATGCAGGGCGGTGACGCTGGCACCCTAGAGGACAAGCACCGCATCTTGGGCATCGTGGTCCTCGCCTTCGCCTCCGCGCAGGTGAGCAGCGCGCCACCTCCTGCTGCCTCCTATAGCACGCACACGGTCAATTCGCCAACGCATCGCCTGTAGTGTGTGTTCAGATATCCTGTGGGAGGGGCATGAAGTACTGTGTGCGGGGGGTGGGGGGCGGAGGTCTTCACGCTTTGGTGCACAAAGGGGGGAGGTGACAAGCCATGCCGCCATGCGTATGATTGCATCAGAGCAGCAGGCTCTAGCTTGCCGCCACCATGCCGCCATGTGCGGCCGCGCCATGCCCCGCCCACTCCTCTGTGTGCTCTCGCCGCTTCACATGCCATCGCTTTCACGTCAATGTGGGAGGTAAGCAGCCCAGCTGACAGCCATCAAACCCGCCCCACCCAGCGCATTCACAACTTTTCCAGGGACCCTCAATAAAAGGAACGATCCATGCCGGCCCTCTTGGCGTCCCAGCTGCTTCCCTCGCCGTTTCACCCCTTTATTTTGTTCCGTCACTTCTGTCTCTCGCGTGCAACGCAGGCGCTATTTGGCTTCATCCGACCCGGTGTCGACGCGGGGGGTATCCGCACGAGCTGGAGCATCCTCCACCACACGCTCGGGCGCGTCACCATCGTCCTCGGCTGGGCCAACGTCTACGTCGGCATCACGCTCTTCCACAACTCCATGTTCGCGGCGCCGTACGCGCCCTGGATGGCGCCCGTGGTGCTCGGCACCGTCGTCTTCACTCTGCTGCAGCTCGGCCTGCTGTACGCGGGCCGCGCCTGCGGCCCGCACGCCAAGCCCGGCCCCTCGCAGTTCATCTCGGACCTCTCCGAGATGCAGCCGCTGGCGGCGACATCAGGGCCGCTGAGCTTCGGCGTCGAGCGCGGAGGGGGTAAGCCGGGCGCGGCGGCGGCAGCTGCGGCCGCACCACACGCTACCGCCAGCGGCGGCGGCCGGGACGCTTTGTACAGCTACGTGAAGGTCCCGCTCGCTGAGTCAGCACAGCTGGCGAGGATATCCTCAGCCACGGCGGCTGGGTCCGGCGGAGGCGCTTCAGGGTCGGACTCCAGCCCGCGCGCGGGCGGCGGGGTGGGCAAGATGCTGAGCAAGGCGCTGGGCGGCGCGGTGCGCGCGCTGGGCACGGGCGGCGGCGGCGGCGAGAAGGTCAAGGGAGGGGGGTACGTGCAGCTGCCACGCAGCAAGGCGGAGAAGGTGGAGAAGGTGGCCGAGTCTGACTCATTGCTGCGCGACCACCAGGCGTAGAGTGCTGAGGTGGCAGTGCATCGTCGCTGCCCTTGTCGCCTATACATCCGGTGAAGAAGGCCAGGCCAGGGAGAGCCTTAGAGGCTTGGTGGAGGGCTGAATTGCCGCTCTTCCTCTTCTGACTATTGTAGCCGCTTAGGCGGACGCACGGACGGATGAAGTCTGACAAGTTGCTGCTGTAGGACCTCTTCACGATCGCATTCATGCATGAGCGATCGAGCTGGCATGCGCCCCCTTGCCAGCAACGCTCCCCTGTGGGCTGTGCAGAGCGAGCCCGTCACACACACACCCCCCCCTGGGTAAGGGGAGGTGCGGGCTGAGTGATGTGTCACATGTGCCTGGTGCAACCATTCCCTTCCCGCCGCACTGTCTTGATGCGGGCCATGCATAAGCGAATGTGAACCCAACCCGATGCTTGACGCCCGGTGTCGGGGATCTCGCTAAAGGTAAAGCACTTCATACAACTATCAGGATGGCAGCCGGCCTGCAGGTTCGGGTGCGAGGCTGCAAGCCGACAAACCAATTGCGTCTGGTGATCCACTTACAATGCCTAAACTGTTCAATTCACCGCATTACCCTTAACCGTAACAGCATCCGGCCTTCTTGGCACGGCTGTGGCAGCGTCAAACTGTACCGCCAAGCGTCACAGTACTGTGCCCTGCCCTGCAAGCTCGCGTGTGGCCTCGAATGGCGCACAGGACGATGATTGCGTGTGGCTTGCTGGGTCGCGCTGTTCTCCACGCCGCCTGCGCCTTCCGCCTGCATGCACGGTGCATCGCATCACCCGCCCCTTCCTCAGCCTGGCTCGTCTGTCGTCACGCAAATGAGCGGTTTGGTTTGCATACCTCCATACCCACATTCCTGACCTTGCCAAACGGCGCATACCAATTCGCCATGGCTGGGGCCCTGGGCATTTTTCGTTAGGTTTCATGTCTTGCTACTGAGCACTGCTGTTGCTGTTGTGTTTTCCTGTTGATACTGCGTGTTGCACATCATTGTTCACATTGACACTGCGTGTCACATGCCGTTTTACTGTGCCCGTGATTCCCTCATTTGTGCTCTTGTTGCCTCAGGCATTCCTCTACACGCTTGTGGCGTGCCCAGGGTGCCGACCGTTCTTGCCAATGCCTGCGCACACTCGCATGAACACCTCCGCTGGTCAAGGCGCCTGGTGGTCTTGCTTGGACTGCTTGCGGCTTTGACCGCTCACGCTTGCAATGATGTCATCCGATAACCCTCTGCCTTACAGCGCACAAACGCGCAACCCTGCAAAACCCTCAACTACCGGTGTCCTTAAGTTAACATGAGTATGAGTCAGGTTGGTTGCGCAGCCACCCGCTGCTACTGCTGCATGGCGTTGTGTGCTATGGACGCTGCACGCTGCCCGGTTGCAAGCCCAAGCTAGTACAGGCCTCCAGATGGTGTGCACTTGGTGCACACACCCTGAGCATTGCGGCACTAAGGTCCCACTGTGAGCCCCTCCCTATCTCAGCCAAACTTAAGGCTTTGATAGCATCGCTGCTGGTTTAGGCAACGCAGCCTTGCACGACACTCCCTTCCCTGCATAACCTACGCCCTTCCTCCTTTCATGGACAGGCCGGTATGACAGCAAGCAGGTAAGTGCCGGGTGCATACCTGTCATGGATTTCCACAAGGCCTACACATTGATACGGTATGTAAATGTATGTTGTACCATGGATATGCCTTGCCCAGGCAAAGCGCTATGAAAGTGAGTGGTCGCGCGTTGGTGCCACTGGCGGATGAATGGATGTCAGTTGGAGGTGATGGGGGCAAAAACCTCAGCAGCACAGCACAGCCTCGTCGCGGTGCGCAAGCCACCCAGACGGCACGCAGTCCCAATTCGTTCAAGCACGCATTGTCGCATTGACAACACAATACCCGCCTCCCCCCGGGAGGTTACCAGGACCCCAAACCCTGTGCACGGTCAGTAAATGCAATCGATGGAAGGGTGCGATGTGCGATGTACGCACTTGCAGAGAATGCTTGCGGGTGCAGTGAGGTGCTGGCGTGTGCACACTCATGCAAGGCGGGCAGCACGGTGAAAGCCTGGAAGGTGCAGCTGCATGAAGTGAGGCGTGGAAGCCTCGACTGCCTGCACACAACAGCGGGCATCTGGGGAGAGCATGGGCCGTCCGGCCGACACGTTTCTGATGTAGCATGAGTGCGCAACATAAAAGCGGGCATCGCGTTGCCCGGCTTGTAATAGACCCCAGCCCTGACGCCGGCGCGGCTTTGGCAGCTGGTCATCACGCATGACTCAGCATGAGTTTGGACGCGCTGGTGAAGGGCATGGAAATGGGGATGGGGACAGGCGAGCCCAAACGGATCCAGTCACAGGCATATACGCATACACGCATAAGAGCGAGTATGCATTGATGCGAGATTCGGGGGCGACATGAATGGAAACAACGCGCGCAAAATCAATACCGGTATCAGCAGCGTGAGCGGCAGGCATGCACGGCTCATGAGCAGCACGCGGAAGCATGCAGCGCAGGCGCAGGGCCGATGCAGGCTGGACCCTGTGCTACCGGTGCGGTGCAGTCACGGCAGCCCTTGCCATGCAAGCGTCTGCTTGTGCAGGGAACAGCCTTGGGCATTTGTGCTTACACCACCGGCTTCCTCGTAACGCACACACTGATACACGCAAAGCCTGCTGGCAAAATCAGGACCTCCATGTCCAATGGACGCGCGCAAGGGGACGACTGCTCGCCGGTCCATTCACGCTAGCCGCAGGTGGAGGTGGTGGTGGTGGTGGTGACGGTGTCGTCGGGCGCCCGTTTGCACCACCACCTCCTCCTCCTCACCGTCCTCTGCCTCCCCCTCGGCCGCACCCCCCGCTGCGTCTTTGGCAGGCGCTCCCTCGTCGTGCGGCTCGTCCCCACCCGCACCGCCCCCACTACCAACCCCTGCGCTGTCCGCGCCATCATCATCATCAGTAGCGTCAGTCCCGCTACCGTCTGTTCCATTGGCCGCCGCCGCCGCCTTCTTGAGCCCCTCCTTGAGCGCCTTCTTGCCGTCGCCGCGGTGCTGGTAGGCGAAGGAGAAGCGGTGGAAGTTGTCGGGCGGCACGAACACCTGCCACACCATGGACTGCACGCCCTGCTCGTTCCAGCGGAAGCGGAAGTGGCCGCCGCTGGAGCGGCACAGCTGCACAAAGCGCTGCACCTGCGGCGCGACGCACGCCACATGACCGAATGCAACACAGATACATTGATGATTCGCCAAGCATCGTTCAGGGCATGTGGGTTGATTCAGGGAAGTCGCTGCACCTGCACCGTGACAAAATACAGCGCATGCAACACGGTGACAACGCAGCGATTTGCTATGAAACGATCCATGCATCCTGGCATCGTGTGCGTGTGCGGGGGAGGGCAGGTGAAAGGGTGGTAGGTTGTGCGCATGTGTGCGCACATCGGTGGCTTTAGGGTTTGTAGGGCTTCAACACTTTCTCGGTGTGCGCGTGGCCGGTCGCCGCCAAGCGCCCCAGATCGCGACAGACTCCACCGCACACGCCTCAAGCTTGAAGCATTCCCGGTCCAACGCCGGTATCCAAACACACGGGCTGGGGGGGGCTGACAACTGACAACACAAAGCGACAGCCAACAGCCAACCGCACAGCACAGCATGGCAGCGGACGGCCGTGCGCAGCAAAGCCTGCCCGACTGATCTGCTTGTACCCTGCACTGCAGGACCCTTCAGGTGCATGTCACGCTGGATTCGCCCCCAACCCTAAACCCTAAACCCTAAAACTCACATCGTCCCTGAACCAGAAGTTGAGGTCCAGCACTATGAAGTTGCCCACGATGGTGGCCGAGTCCCAGCCCCCCTTGAGCCTCATGCCCAGCGCCTCCAGCCGCTTGAGCTCGGCGTCGTTGGTCTCCTGCTTGCGCTTGTCGAGGTCGCGCTTGCTGTACAGGCCCTCGATGTTGGGCGGCTGCGTGCGTCACACCATTCACCACACGCACAGTAATGCAGGCAGGCAAGTTAATGACGGATCAAAGCAGGCAGGCAAGTCAGCCGTTTATCAAATTAGTCATGCAGGCGTGGGTGCGAAGTGCACACTCAATGCACAGTCTGTGTCAGCAAGGTATCCTTGAGCATTCTCGATTTGGTGGGCATGCTGAGGCGCATGGCATACACACGACAGCACCATCGTTCATCAGTTACGCGCAGTACGAGGGAGGCCAGATGCAAGGGTTCGGGGTGCAGGGCGCAAGCATGATCCCGCATTTGAAAATGCGTGGTCCTGTGGCATGCCATGTTGCCATGTTGCCATGTGCGAGAAAAATTACATCACCCAGTTCATGTTCACTAACGCCACCTATGGCCTGATTGGCCAAGTGATGTCAAGTTAACCTTCACCCAGACCAATGTGGCCAGAGGCTCAGGTCTGGGACAAGGCCTTGTGATGAGCAATCGAGGGAGTTAGCTGCGTTGCTACTCACGCTGCAATGCTTGAAGAGCTCCCCTTTGGGCACCATGCGCTCCGCCACCAAGAAGTAGCGTGTCAGCTCCGCCAGCCCCCTGCGGGTGCGGTACAGAGGGCGGTACAATAGGCGGCAATGCTGGCAATACAGTGGGACAACCGCCTGCCAGATTGCATGGCAACAGGCATGCGACGGACAGCGCAGGTGGTGCCTGAGGCTGCGTGGTGTTCTTGCCTAAGCGCTTTAACAATCGAGAATGAAAAGAAGAGCCGAGCGTGTTCGGCAGTTTGTTGGGCTGCAAAGGAGGACACCAGGGTGGTGCTCCCACGCACACAGCACTTTGTACAGCACTCATTCGAAATTTTCAGGATCACGGCCCACAGTCATGGCGCAGTTCTGAGCATGGTGGCTTCATTTGGTGGCTTCAACATCCTGTGGCTGCTTTGGTCCACTCCACTTGCCGTATGCAGACGTACAAACGCAAAGCAGCTGCCGCTGCAGCAGCAGGCAATGACGCCACGCATCACATCAGCAACCGCAGCTCACCACAGCACGCTGGTGATGTCTTTGTCGAAGAGGCGCGCCCCCATCCATAAGCCGCGCTCCTTGAACGTCTGGACGATGTCAAAGTCTGCTGGGGACACCATATGCACGCACACGCGCGAAACGTGTTAGGAACTGGACTGTCACATTGTACCGCATGTGTGTGTATGCGAGTGCCCGTAGTGGTGTGCATGCTGCCCTTGACATCGCTGCCCTTGGTTGTTGATGCAGCTGCACGGCCTGTTTCCCCTTTGCCTGTTTCCCCATCCCCTGTACTGCATTTCAACATGCTGCAAACCGCTCACAGCTCATCTCCGGCGTTGCAGCGCGTGAGCGGCACCTTTTGTAACTGTCGATGGCGACCCATCAGGGGGGCCACCAGTCACCACAACTCGCTGACATCAGAAACACCGCTTGCATGCACGCACACGCATGCACACGGGTGCAATACTGACTAGGCCTGGATATCACTCTGTAATGGTAAGCAGCTGCCATGGCATCCACCCTTGCGTGCTGACAACACCAGCTGTCTATGACTGGCCCATGACGTGTGTTGGCTAGCATGTGCAAATATGATGTGTTGCACTCAATTGCATGCAACTGACCTATGTTCTCCTTGACGAACGAGTCGTCATCCATTTGCAGCACGTAGCGGTGGCCGTGTGCCCGCATGATGTTGGGCATGTGCTGCAGGCGCCATTCACCCTGTGCATCGCAAATGGCACGACGACGTCCACGTGTCAGTCACATGGTCACAAGCAGAGCGTGAGGCCAGGAAAGCATGGGTCGTGACATGTTACAACGCCTGACGCTGGCGCGTGCAGCCTCTTGCAGCAGGTAAGCCAGACCACCCCCATGTGCAGTGCAACTTCCCTCTGCTACGGGCCGGTTTGTGGCCTGCTGTGTGTACCACCGCACAGGGCGGGCTGTGCCCATCAGAAGCCTGCTGAAGTCTGCCTGTAGCGGCAGAGGCCCTTTGAGGACTGCAACAGCAGCAACCTGCCGTTGAATGCCAGAAAGCAGCAGGACCCGCATGCGCTTGGCGTGCGTATGTTCAGTGTGCCATAAGACCCACCATTAAGCGATATGCCAGAGGCCACCGATTTGTTGACCACAGCCGCTTTTCACCGCCGGGTATGTTACTGTGCCAGTGCTCTGACTCCACTGCAACTACGACCAGCTCGTTCTCCGTCAACCCAAACTGGCTTGGCTGAAACGCCTTTGCTAGCTTGTCATACAGCTTCTGAAGCGTAAACAAGTATCTGCAGAACAGGACAGGCACACTCAAAGTCAAACTCATGTAAATCTCCGCACAGCGAGTGCTGGACACGTCTGCACGGTACTGGTTGCAACAGCCGACGAAACGGATGTTGGTCTTACATTTTGCAGCGCGTCTTTGGCATAATATTGGCCTTGACCAGCCTTATGGCAGCCTTGGACAGGTCTATTCGGTCTTTCCCTTTTCGAGCGGGGTCGGTCATTAGCATAGCAATCCCCAACACGTCCGCGTTTGTCTGCGTTTCGGGGGCACCCTCCAAGCTGCCAGCCGGCTGCGCTGCACCTGCACTGCCATCAACCACTTCCAGGCTGTGACAAGGAAGGCTGGCCCACGTCAAGCTAGCCAGGAGCGTCACCAAGACTGAGCTGTGCATTGTCAGGCCGCCCATGTCTGCGAAGGGTCAAAGAGAAGCTTCCAACGGTTCGCTCAACAAAGCACCCATAGCAGTAGCCTGTGGACTTAGGTGTGGAGTGTATACTTTTATGGGTACTTTTACTTGTGATCAGGGCAACTGGGAAATGGCAGAGTCTCTGTGAACCAGCACGTGTTCCGCCTCACCCTGAAGCTGTTGTGCCCCGCAATCGTATACGTCAATGTGAAAATGTGCCATTATGTATGCAGCATGATGTTCACATGTTTATGAGCAGGTGCAATAAGCACAAGTGCAGCATGGCATTGCAACATCGTGACAGGTGCATGGTACTGTCGTACTGCCGGGACACCATCGCCCCCGCTCCGGAGCAAGAGTCCCACACCCCTGTGCGTGCAATCAGGTTACCACCCCCGCCAAGTACAGGTGGCAACATTTTGCCCTTGCCCCATTAGTGCATCGCCGCCAGCACAACTTCCTTGAACACCTGAAAGCAAATATGCTTTATTCAGTTCGTTTGCAGCACAGCGTTTCGTGCAACTTGCGCGCGGCTCATGTGTTCATGCACAAACATGTCCGTGTGCGCACGGTGTTTCACACGGCGCAAATTATTTTGGTGGTGGTGGCTGGTGGTGGTGGCTGGTGGTGGGCTTCACATGTGAACATTGTTAAAACAGCGGCAGTGACGTGCACGAGTGCGAGCAAGCTGAGACGGGCGCTGGCAGCCAGCCGTTACCGGCCGACAAACCGAATGGGCAGCAGCTGTGCTGAAACGATGAAACACACCAGTTGATTGCAAATTTGCAATGCAACAGTCACTTAAACAGAATCATGCGGGTGGACTCCAAGCCGCAGCAAAGCTGCTGCTTCCGGTCACACGCAGGATGCGCCTCGCTCCCCCCCTTGTCGCGGCACCATGCCGCTCTCTGAGAATGCCCATGCAAAGCAGCGTGCAACGCCCATCGCCGGGCTGGGGCTTGCATGTTTTGTGCAGCACACATTGCACTAAGGTATGTCAACACTGCTGTTGGTGGCCAAGGGCCATGCTTGTGTGCAGCGCCCTGCTGCACTGAGCGCTGAAACGCAAGACTCGCATCCGCGCGCTTGAGCACGCCATGTGCAACGAGACAACGAATTGCAGCGCTGTATGTGCCAGGAAGAGGCGTCAATGGCCATGAACTGTATGTGTCTTATTGCCTTTCCCTTGCTCCTCAACCTCCTCACCATCTTGACAGCCGTTGTGACACCAGCAACATACGGCCAGTCCAGTGGCAGCCACTCGGACCAATAGCATGCATGGCGTATTCCGGTATTCGACGCCAGGGCTTCGGATTACACGCGGTACGGAGCGGGCGTTCATGACGTCGCCGCTTGTCACAAGGGCAGGCGGTGTCAGCAAAATCGGTGCAAAAAGCGCGAGCGCACCCTGTGCCTTATTCTCACGTCCTTAGGGTCCGTGAGCAATCGCATCCAGGACATCTGTGGGTAACCAAATGCTTGCTAAGCAGATGTACTACGCTTGCCCGTCAGTGGAACGTTCAAGCCGCCCAGGCAGGGCAGGCGACCGGGCTCCCGCTGCTGCTGCTCCTGCTGCTGCTGCTGCCGGCCCTGCTGCTGCTGTTCGCCCTGTCTGAATGCAGCACAGCTGCTACAGCCAACTGACTGTCTGCTGTCAGTCACAGCAAGTCACCACGGCATCTGTTTGCCTCCATTCAATGAAGTCCGTTGCGTGTGTGTGTGTTTACGCCGCCACGGGCTGTGTCGCGAGCTCCGCCACCTTGTACGAGCCCGACGCGTAGGTGCCGGGCGGCAGCGGCGTGGCCTGCGCGCCGCCCTCAAGCACCACATCGCCCTCAATCACAGTGCCTGTCGCAAGGTAAGGTAAGGCAAGTGTGCAGGGCATGCGGGCGGGGTCAGCGGGGAAGGGCACGGGCCGGGCGGTGTGATGGGTACCCGCACTTGAGTAGGCACTCAAAACACCGGCAGTGGTCGGATCCCTGGCCCTGAGCCCAGGTCGCACCCATGGGGAGCACATTCCCTTTTTTCGCAGCCGTGTGAAGTAGGTGAAAGCTTCCACACATGGGTGGGGCCATGCACCCCAGGTTATTGGCATGCAGAGGGAATGCCTCAGTCCGATGGCTCACGGTGTACAATTCAAAGCCCCTGAATCCTACTACCATGTATGTGGTGGGATGGCAGCGCTTTAATCATCTCGAGCGGCTCAAGATGATTGAAGCGTTGTAATCTCAACACTATGGGGGCGGCCGTGTGTACGTGGCTCACCCGCCACGAACTTCACCGCTCCCTTGACTGTCAGGCTCTTGGCCTTGAGCAGCGAGGGCGTCGCCTCAACCAGCGCCTCCTGCACCAGTCACCACCAGTTGAATACATAAGTGACATGCAACAGTGACATGCACATGTGATATGCATCAGGAAGCAGCCAGGTGGCAGCGCCTCCTGCACCAGTCACCAGTTGACACGCACCAGTGACATACATCACAGCATCAGTGGCAAGCACCAGTGACATGCAGGAGGGTGAGCGATATGCATCAGGGCAAGAGGGATGCATCATGCATGATGCACCAGGCCAAGTGAATCAAGTGACACATCAGCGTTATGCACCGCTTATGAGAGCCAGGCAGGGAGGGCGGTGCCGAGTGCGGCGTGCTGGTGTAGTGTGCTGCACCGATGCGTGTTGCGATGACGCGACGTGCACGAGCGTGACAGGTTGCGGGGAGTGTCAGCGACCGGAATGCACGCTGGGGTTTACGGGTGCCAGGCACGCCCTACATCCGCCCGGTTAAACAGTACACCCTATGCATATCCTAAAGCCCTGCACCAGAGAGGTGCGGGGTGCCAGGCAGCCTCAGGGCAAGCGGCTGCATACGCATTGGTCAGCGTGTGAGCTAGTGGGGAGGCAGAGGGGCACGCGTTGCTTTGGCAGCCTGGCAAACCGTGTAGCCAGCAGGATCGCATGTGCCAGGATATGCGTGCGCAGCCCTGGCAAGGAGCCCATTGGGTATTGGCCTGGTGCCCCAAGGTGACCCCCCCCCCCTTGAACCATGGGGGGGGGGGGACAAGGGATCTGGTTCGGTTTGGCAGCGAGCGAGGGGGGGCACCCTGAGGGGACATGCCATTATTTGATTGCTCAAGCGCAGTACACTGAGTGTGCCACACTCCCATCTGCGTCGCTTGCAACGGATCACATTACACAGAACAGGCGTGGCTGCGGGCAGTCACGCACGCGACGCAAGCGGCAACGCACCATTTGGTCGACGAGCTTGTAGTGTGCGTCATCCAGCTTGATCAGCGGGACGGTCTCAACCACCTGCGCACAGGAATTCAATGGAATCCGAGTGGCTGCTAGGAACACGGTATCCGGGCGTCCCCAACAGGCCGACAGCCAGAACATCATATCCCTCCTGGGAAAGCTGATCGCGTGTCATGTCCTGATCCCTTACACCCTGGTCCAGCACGCTGATCTGTGTCACCGGACCCATGAACCCATGCCATTACGACCCTCCACCCTGATCCCTCCTCCCGTGTCTTAATGCCCCTAAACCCAAAACCCTTGCCATCCCGCCCGCAGACGTACCGCCTCCACCGACACACCGACACAACAAAACCCTAACCCCCTGGGCCCCTGATTGATTGACATTACTTGGCCGATCGGGCCATCCATGATGGGTTCAGCGGACATGAAGTTGCGTGCGATGGGTGGTGGTGCGTGTGTGCGCAGGTGTGTATGTGATTTGTCCCTGACCCCCGATCCCCTAATCAGGCTCACCGCCTCCACCGACACACCCAAAACACTAAACCCTAGACCCAAAACACTAAACCCTAAACCCCAGGCTCACCGCCTCCACGGTGGAGTCCTCGGCGATCTTGTACGCGTCAGAGCGCAGCACGAAGAGGTCGCTGCACGTCTTCACCGGCGCAAAGCGGATGCGCGGCACCACGATCGCGCCTGCAGCGGCAGCGGCAGCGGCAGCGGCACACAAGCCGGCATGCGTTGACACAACAGCACGCACCGACACAGCAGCATGGCACGCCGATTGCATCGGGTGGATGTTGAATGCAACGAATGTGTACATGTGGAGTTTCCCAACTGGGACCAAGGCTGCTCTCTAAGTGAGGGAGGACTGCCAACGCTCGCAGATTAATAGATCATGCATCGGGGCCGTGACCGAGTAAGAGAGTGGCGGCATCGGGGCATGGTTTGGCAGCAGCAGCAGCGCTGCTGTGGATGAAGCAAGCAGCTGCGGGGGCACCTTAACTCTCAAGTACAACCGTGCAGGTGAGGGCAGTGGTGCTGCAGTACAGGTGAGAGCTGTGGTACAGATCAGGTGAGCGGTACTGCGGTACAGGTGAGGGCTGCGGTACAGGTGGGGGCCGTGGCTTGCCTGCCTTGTCGAAGCACTCAATGGCGGAGCCCATCGCAGTCTCCAGCTGGAACACCTGTGGTTGTTGTTGCGGTAGTGGCAGGGGAGGCAGGACGGCACGGCACGACTTTGTACGCACGAACACGGCATGCATTGGGATGAGCATGCATGCAGTTGCCTGGGACAGGTGCGCTTGACCAGCGATCGCACCACGACGGTGACTGGAAGCGGAGATGGCGGTACAGGTGGGGGCCGTGGCGGTTGATTACCAGGCTGCTGGCTCCACCCACCTTTGGTGTCTTGCTGTCCCTGGGGTTGACGGTCTTGGTGTTCTTGATGAGGGGCAGGTCCAGCGCACCGCCCGCAGCCTGCATGGGCCAGTGCACAGTGCGCAGATGAGGGTATTCAGTTTAGGATATTTCATGTTTGCACAGAGAGAGTTCTAGCCGAGCCCATGAATGCCTGTTAGATAAGGACCGGTAACCTTCACAAAAGCGAGCCATGCAACAAAGAGTTAAGATTATGTGGTGCAGCCGCACACGGACGATGTGTGGATGGTGCAGTCGGGACGCATGGCGCTGGTGGGCAGGGGCACACGATGCGGCCCTTTCACCAGAGTACAAGCCGATAAAAACATTCAATTGCAATGGGCAGATCCTGTGTCGCGGTGCGTTAACCACCCTCGTGAAACACAGCACAGCCCTGTAATCCACTAGTCCACTACACACCGCTGGCCTGCCCCTTGCTCCACTCCCTCCCATACATATCGTCACTCGTATACGCTGCCTCTCATACCACTTCCTCACATACGCGCTGCCATTCCCATGCACACTGCCACACTGCATCCCGTACATGCGTTTCCCCACTACCCACTGTCTCTCACCTCCAGCGTGGCCTTGAGCTGCGGGAGGTTGACCCACAGGTTGTTCGTGTTGAAGTACCTGCGGTACAGCAGTACGGCGCAGGTGTATCGCAAGCGGTCAAGCACCTCCAGGGGGGCGCGGCGCGTTTGACGGAACGCCGCAACAGTTGTACACTTGTATGTGACTATGTGTGCATGCGCGCAGGTGTCGAGCCGATCGTAGGCGAAGCAGTCGAGGCAAGTCTGCACGCGGCCTGCAGCTCCTTACGCATACTTTGCTCACATGAAAAATGCGCAGGACAGCGCTCGAATGGGTCGGTAGGGCCTCCTGACCTCCTACAAAGCAGCGCACCAAGCCACCAACATTCCATCCCCATGCCATTCCCATGCATGTACATATTGCCTGCCAGATCCCCTCTTTAAGGGCGGCCCAGGGCGGTCGGCTACAGCAGGTCGGGAGCAGCAACAACAGCAAGCCCAAGAAGCACGGCTGATCGCGTGAACGCATGCGCGAAAGCGTGCAGAAGGCGAGGCCAGGCGGGTCGGGCCTCACTTGTGCTTGGCGATGTCCTCGAAGTGCGCCTTGTCAGCGTCCGGGCACATGGCGCTCTCGCGCAGCATGAACTTGCCGTCCGCCTTGCGGCGCGCCAGGTGGCCGCCCTTCTTGTCAGCGGCGGTGCGCTCACACACCTAAGGGGGGGGGGGACGGGGGTCGGGTGCGCGGTTGCCGGGCGTCAGGGTCGATCACGTACACCGCCCGTTTGGGTGACATGCATCCACACAGTGTTTACCCACGGCGTCTACCCTTACAAAGTCTGACCACACGCTGGTATCCAGCCAGCCAGCTGCATGGTGGATTGGGGGCATTTTGGCTGCAGCCTAGCCCCATGCCAAGCTTCTCAATGATAACATGCTGGCATGCCCAATGCCCTAGTCCAAGCCCAAGCCCTGTCCCAGAGGTGCCTGGGGAAAGGGCCAGGGAATCTCCATCTCGGCCGTACCAGAGGACCCTCCCCCGCGTCCCCGCAGAGGACACCCCCCTAGCTCCAGGCCGCCGCACGTCGTGGCTATCCTCGCGGTCACAACGCCATCGTGCTGCGTGCATGCGCTTACGCTTGGCACCTCATCGTGCACCTCTCACCTCACTCATCCCACACCCCACTCACCTCATCGCCTCAATACCTCACGCACCACACTCATCCCACACCTCACCTCACCCCTCTCTCACGCACCACACTCATCTCACACCTCTCACTCTCCCCCTCACCTCCATGGTGAAGGCCGAGCCCGACTCCGCGAAGAAGGCCAGCAGGTCGAGGTTGAGCGTCGCGCCCAGGTTGTCAGAGTTGGACACAAACAGGTACCTGCGGGGCGGTGCGGTGTGGTGGGTTGCGGTGGGTTGCCGTGCGGTGGGTGCTGGTTGAGGTGCGGTGCAGTATAGCGGATGTGGGTGTGTTGAGCGTGATGTGCTTCCCATGGGGCTATGCAGTGTGCTTCCCGTGGGGCCATGTAGTGTGCTTCCCGTGGGGCTGCGCAGTGTGCACATGCGTGAGGATGGAAACGGGTGGCGGTGTGGCAGGTGGGAGTGTGGTGGTAGGTTGAGCCCAGGCAAGGGCCAGTACAGCAGTACAACACTACACTTCCCGCTGTACACAGGAACACGTGCCACAGCCACACGCACGCCACGTCTGCATGCCAAACACACAGCGCATGGTCTCACAGGAATCACACTGCATAGCCCCACGGGCGCCTCTTCCTGACACACTGCATGAATGGAGCAATGGAATGCATCCGCCGCCGCCTGAACACCACGACACACCACTGCACACCCGCAGCGCGGCTCACTTGATGCCCTGGTCGATGAGCTTGTCCAGCAGGCCGCTGCCCAGCAGCGAGGGGTAGATGTCGCCGTGGCCGGGGGGGCACCTGCGCCGCACACATGCCGCATGCACCCCACATGCATTACGCATGCATTCCACACGCGTCTTACACACTTAGCACGTGCATAACCACACACATGGGGGTTTGCAGTTGCTCACTGTGCTTGGATCGCACAGCAATGTATTCGTATCACATCCCGGGCTTGAGACTGGACTGGTTGTTCGCACCCATGTGCAATAATTAATGCCAACCGTGCCCAAGCAGGTGCCCAAGCAGGTGCCCAAGCCACTCCTCATCCTCAAGATCCTCCTTGGCTGTCCTATGACCATCAAAAGGCACAATACAATCAAGGAGGAGCTTGAGGATGAGGAGCAATTCGGCGTTCCCATCCCCAGTTGAGTGTGCAACCGCCCACCCAAGAGGGCCATGGAGGCATGGACGTGAGGGCGTGCATGCCCTTGACTGCGTGCACCCGACTAAGTGCGCCGCCCCCGGCTCAGCGTGCCGCCCTACGAGGGCTTGTTTCCACGGACGTCTCCATCACATACCCATACCCACGGACACATACCCATACCCTGTTGGGCAGCTAAGACCGTACGGGGGACCTTACAGACCCCCGGCTGGACTACAGCAGCAACACGCCATCAGTGGACCTGCCCCGGGGAGGACTGCAACAAGCAAGCGGGCTGACACGGCTGAGCGAGAGCGCAAGGAGGAGCGAAGGCCTCTGTTTTCAGTCCATACGTGAACCTGGCCTTCGGCCTACTCTCTCTAGTCTGACTCCTCCTGCGCTGACTCACCACTCGAGGTCCGGCTGGGCGGGGAAGGATGCGGGCTCCAGGGTGGCGGCATCCACCTTTGGGCTCATGTTCTGCATCAGCTCGATCGTGGGCTCCGACATCAGGTCCGCGTGCTGCGGTACACATGCAGAGCAGTATGCGGTACACAAGTGAAGGCGATGAGACCACCAGCAGTGTCACAAAGCCCACACGCATACAGCCCGATACAAATGTTGATGGGTGCTACACAACTGCTGAATAGCAGGAAAGTCGGGTACAGCTGTAGCTGCTGACACGCATGCAGATTCACCGTGCCGCGCCGCACCGGTTGATTCCACCCCTGTCCCATAAGGCCATAACCTGATGCGCTGAGCAGTGCGTACTATGGGCTCATGACAACCTAGCGCCGAATCTCTTTCAGTGCAGTAGTGCACACCACTGATCCTACCCCCCCCAGAGCAATGCACGGCGCCATGTAAGTCTGTGAGAGGCACCGTACGCATATGAATTGTCCCAGACAAACTTTATACCAAGCACGCGATTGGTTTGCTCTGTCCCTCAGTCGGCCAGTCCAGATAGATTCGGGACCTCCCACGGCCGTCGGAGGTTGACACCGCGGCACTTGCCTCCAGCAGAGGTCACATCAACAGCTCACCCACACACCCTACCTGCTTCGAGAGGTGGGCTTTGCTGTCCGCTGAGGTGCTGAAGCTGTTCATCAAGGTGAAGAGGATTTTGGACCCGTACGTCAAGCGGGTGTGCTTCACCTGCAGAGTGCAGATTTTAACAAAAGAACAGCCAGTGAATTTGATAGCAGTGCCTTGGCTCACCCTTGCTATGCAGCATACAGGCACCCATGGCAAACATACAGGTCAGTCCTATGCTGGACAAACCATTTGTGCAACTCACCTGCTCTGCAATCAAGTCCAAGAATGTCTTGCCGTCCTTCACTTCGAGAAGGCTCTTGGCTTTTTCCAGGCCCATGGAGGTTCCTAACCCACCATTCAGTTTGAGCACTGCCGTTTGTGCCAGGATTGCCTACAGTTCACCACAGCAGAGTGTCGCAATTCATTCGGGTGTGAAGTGCACGTACAGGCGCAGTACGGCGTCGATCCCCACCAGACAAGCATGCTCACCTGCACTTCGTTGGGAGAAACGCTTTTCAAGCCTGTCAAGTATGGCAAGTCGGTGACAGGGTCAATGTCGTTCTCCGGCACCTGCGAGTGACAGCAATGGACCGCATCATCTTGGCAGCTCTTGAACAAATCACCGGCATACCTTGCAACTGATTCGCATTGATCAGTGATTGCGCCAGCCAGTTTGGGAGCACAGCGCTCTTGCAATTGACACGCTAGCTCACCAGTCCCGTCACTCCAGCAACAAGCTGATCATAGTTCTTCTTGAACGCTGCTATCGCCGCTTCACTCAGGCCAGCAGCATGCATTTTCTTCTGAAACATCTCGAACTTGTCCTGCAGGCCAAGGTAGAATTAAGCCAGTTCAGCAGCGCTGTAGGACGAGGCTGGCGAGCTGTCTTCCAAAGTGCACGGTCATACACGCTTACCGTCATTGCTGCTGCTGAAAGGACAGGCAAACACCTCACAAGCTACACGGGAATGGCGATGTATGACAAAGTTCAAGCCAGACTTAAAATTTCAGGAGGCGGTTCGCCGTTTATGGATCGCTGGGCGAAGAGCCAGGAGGGATGCTGCCAGATGCCATTGACCACGGTGCAGCCTTGGTGAGGCGCCAGGCGAATGAACAAGCTTTGCAAACCACAGCCAATCGAAGAGACGATGAATGACCAAAGCAGGGAAGAGTGCAAGTTGTTGTCGCAAATCGCACCGATGCACTTCACTCCACCTCCTCCGACAGCAGGCACACGCAGAGAAGCACCCTCCAGGCAGCCAGCCACCTTCAAGACTCACAGCCCACAACAAGATGTGTATACAAAGGTGTGCAGCACACCACGCCCCAGCAATGCGCGGGGAGGCAGAGCAAGCACCTCACGAGAAAATACGCGTACACAAGCGAGCATACACACCCGCGTTATGCAGGCTATCAAAACAGGTACAAGGCACCAAGAGGTGCCTGCCTAATATACCTGGCCGGCGGCACTTTCGCTGTGTGTCATGGCTGTAGCACAACACGGACAGCGCCGGCCGCGGCATCAGAGTACTGGGTACAAAGACGGGGTACAGTAGGCGTACAGGGGCAACACACGGCACCAAGAAATAATGCTCACAAACTCCGGGTCACTAGGTGGGTCAGGGGGTAGCAGCAGCGATGGCGACGGCAGCGGCAGCATGTGCGCGGCATGCCATACACCGCCACAATACGCGCAGCCACAAGTTCGAGTTGGGAGACTTTCGAAGTTTTCCAACACAAAACAGCATGTGCAAGCATCAACACTCACTCAGTTGTTCGGCAACACGCTCCTGCCTTGGCCTGTCATTCGACACACAACAACGTCGGAGAAGCGTTCGCGCCACAAGCACATGCAGGGTACGTCTTCAACGGTCCATGACCTGGCAAGCTGCAAGGTCGCCTTCAGTCCTGTGCTCTCATCACCAAACAACCACTGGCTGCATCGAAGGGCAACACAGCTCACCGCCATCACAACTGCACTCTCAAACCTTGATGCCGACCTTCTGAAGGATGCGCTTGCCGTGCGGCGTGCCCCTCAGAGACGACAGGTGCGGCTTGATTGCGTCTACCAGCGACTGGTGCAGGCTTCCCGAAGTGACGGACAGCGCGGACTGAATGACGTAGTTCCCGTACGGGTCCTGCAGGAGCCGTGCCAGCGTGGGCGCTGCGATCATCTCCTTGATTATGATCTCACGCTCCATGTCCTGCACAACACGCACAGGAAGAGCGCACGCAAAACGAAGCCAAAGTTGTGCCTCTTCAGGCCCATGCCTTCAAAAATGCAGCAGAAACTGCTGGTCAGCAAGGCCAGCGGGCATGAAGCATAGGTTGCTTGTGTGCACGTACCAGCAAACCGCGCGCACCAGGGCGATGAATGACCGACACGAACCAACCATTGTGGTCACGTTTGGAAGATGCCATGTGTGCGAAAGCAGGCGAGGACCATCACACAGCCATGTTGTTGCAGATGCATGGGTGCATGCAACTGCAGTGTCAATGCACCGACCATGCCCTAACCTGAACATGGTGTGGGCGCGCTCACGCGTTATAAGCACAAAGCGAAAGCATGAAAATGCACATACATGTGCATCTGACCGATGCATGCGTACAGTACTTGCACACAGCTGGCACCGTTTCAAGCACGAAGCGCGCACGCACACGCTGCGCCACACGCGCTGACAGTGGCGGTTCACCCACCATGCCGCCCAGCTTCAGGCATTTCTCCGCCACGTTCGACGAGAACTTCTGCGTGGCCAGCTCCGCAAAGTGGCCGCGCAGCGAGAACAGCACGCTGGCGCACGCCTCCTGGTGGCCCAGCTCCAGCACGTACTGCACCACATAGTTGCCAAACGCGTCCTGCACACATGCATGCACGCGCACAAGGTCGCCACACGCCGCGCCACCGTCAGGCGCAATTCCTTCCACATGCATCTTTTGCAAGTGTGCACGCTGAACGTCCCACAGGGAAGCCCTATGAACGGTGAAGCGGGTGCAAGGGATAGGCACAATCATCCGTGTCCTCCTGCTTCATCCTCTCCTTTTCTTCCACTGATCAGTACTTGCCAACATGCATAGACGCTCTCGAGCCGTCAGGATGTCACCAGGCAGCAACAGCTACCGAAATCCAAACCCAACACCCTCAAACCCCAACCCCGAAATGCTGCAGCACCCGCTGTGCCACACCATGTGCTCGTTGCATGCGCGTTCTCACCTGGCTCAGCACCAACGAGTTGCGCGCGATCTCCTCAATCAGCCGGCTCTTCTGAGACGGCGTGGCAAAGTCGATGCAGCGCTGCAGCACGCAGCAGCCGTGCCGGTGCGACGCGATCTCGACGCAGTTCGCGCACGCGGCGTCGTAGATGAACTGAGAGTCCTCCGGCCCGAGCCGCTGCAGGCAGCGCTGCACGACGTGGTTACCATTGAGGTCCTTGATCAGCGCCACCACGCCGGTGCGCAGTGACTCAATCACGATCTGCCGCTGCTCGCGCGAGGAGAGCGTCTCGATCAGCTTCTGCACGGCGCGCGTGCCGTGCGTGTTGAGCGCGACCGAAACCAGCTCGCCCCGCTGCGCTGCGCGCTGCAGGACCTGTTGCACACGCGCAGGGCCACACAACAAGCAACACACCAATGAACGTTGCAACGAGGGTATGCAGGTGGAGAAGCAAAAGCCAGATGGAGACTTTGCGACTGTTTTCGTGTGCTACCCATCTGCAAACGTGCTGCCTGATCCAGGCAATCCTCAAGACACAAGAAGCAGTGTGGAAGCGCAGTGCGTCTGCTGCCCAGTCTGCTGCCCTGCATGACTCAAGCCGTGTTTTCCGTGTTATGATGGCTTGCTTGTGCTGACTTGCTCCGCCCCGGACCGCGGAACCAATTCCTTTCTATTTGAGCTGCTCTCGCCGCCGCGCCTGGTTCGCACCTCGAGCCGCTGCTGCTCCGAGCAGCGGTCCAGCAGCTTCTGAACCAGGTAGTTGCCAAAGGGGTCCATCATCAGCTCCACGATGTTGTCGAGCACCTCCGGAAACACCTGTAGGTCAGGTCAGTAACACAAGGTCAGGTCAGTAACAGGTCAGTTACACACCATCGAAGTCGCACGACTGGCAACACTTCACAGCAAACTCACACCTTGCAGCACCTAGGCAAGCACACTGGTGGCTCAGCTTGCCTTGGCGGCGCATGGCAGCAAGCCGTGTGCCAGGTGCTTGGCACGTAGAAACGATGGACCCACCAACACGAAACGACAGCAGCGCCCACACAGTGTGACAAGCCCACCTTCTCTATGGCCGCTGCGCCGCCCTCGTCAAACTTCCGCTGCAAGAACCGGCAGCCATTCTGGTCCTGCGCGACGCTCATCAGCTGCCCCACCACGTCGTCCAACGACTGGAACTTGGCTGCGAACGCCGCCACCCCATCGCTGTCGCTGTTGACGTTGCTGCTGTGGTTCGCGCCACCACCACCGCCGCTCGTCCCGTTGTGCCCGTGGTGGTGGTCGCGGTGGTGGTCACGGTGGTGGTCGCGCTCCCGATCTGCAGGCACGCACGTGGAGGTCAGCAAGGTGAGAGAGCCTTACAGCAACCCCAGGCAACCCTGTACGCCTGTGCCACTGGTACAAGCAGTCACAACACAATTGTAACATACTGCCCTTCGCATCGAGAAACAATCCTCCAGCCACAGTTCCACATCATCGCCTTGTCATTGTGTTTTCTGGTTGGTCGCATAAGTGCATTTGGCAACAATTCTGTTCCTGCATCGGTGCTGTTCCGATACGTGCATCTTTGCCGCGTGGGTGGGCGGAGCCGGTGCTTACCCCCCCTGTGGTGGTGGTGGTCGCGGTGGTCGTTGCGTTCTCCGCCCCCGCGCCGGTCCCCGCCGCGCTCGCCGCCACGCTCGTTCGGCGGCCCGCGCATGCCGCCGTCCCTGCCATCCCGGCCGCCATCCCTGCCACCGCGACCGTCGCGGCCGTCGCGCCCCATCGCCTCCCTGCCGTCACGCCCGTCACGCCCGTCACGATCGCCGCCGCCATCACGGCGGTTGCCGCCGCCATCACGCCCGTCGCGCCCGTCCCGCGAGTCGCGATGTGGGTCACGCCCGTCGCGCCCGTCGCGGGAGTCTCGGTCTCCCCGGGGCAGCCTGCCCATGCTGCCGTGCCCGTGCCCGCCGTCGCGTGACAGCCCGCTGCCGCGCTTCTCCATGCCCATGTCCTTGTTGAAGTTGTCCATGCCCATGCCCATGCCCATGTTCGGGCCCAGCCCGCCGTGCATGTTGCGCATGGGCTGGTGGGGCGCGCTCGCGTGCTGGTGCTGCAGCTGAGCTGCTGGAGGGAAACACAAAGAAGGCGCATGGCACAGCGGCAACCGCCAGCAGTGTGTTCACATATGTCATGCAACAACCGTTTGAAAAGCGAGGGCAGTAGCACTGGCTGACTTGACTGCAAGCGTGGCATGAGATCGTCAAATCACAGAGCAGCAAAACGGCCAACAGCACTGACACTAATGGGCAGCAACACGTCAGAACAGGCGGGCCTCCACCCACCATTCGCTGCAGCAGCGGCGGCAGCCGCGGCGGCTGCAGCTGCAGCTGCCTGCACCGTGTTTCCCGGGAAATAGGCTTGCTGCTGCATCCCAAACTGCGCTGCTGCTGCCTGTGCTGCCGCCAGGTTGACGCCTGCAACAGGTTCAGTTAAGCCAGCGGTAATGTGGTCAAGTGTGGCGGTTTGATCACCTACCAAGCTGCCAACAGCCACACATGCAATTCGAGCACCAAAAGCACCCAGTGCAGGGCAAAAAGGCTGAACAACGATATACGTATTCGTCTGCCCTTACCTTGTGGCTGGCTCAGCAGCATGTTCTGCTGCGTCTGTATCAGCGCAGCCTGGTATGCTGCCTGGTACGCTGCCTGGTATTCAATCGTTTGCGACAGCGGGTGGTGCATGTTGGGCATAGTCTGCTGCAGGGGTGGCAGCTGAGGTTGCCCTGTAAGCAGGCCTGCTTGCAGTGAAACAGTGTGGGAGGCAAGCGGGCCAACCCGTTGTGGCATGAGATCAAGATCAGCGTGTACAAATACAAAACCACCAGCGTGGGCAAAGTACTGCTCTCAAAGTCCACCAGTTGCACATAAAAGCTGTTGCCCAAGCAGTGTCTGGCATGCAGGCACGAAACCGTGCACTGCCTGTGTGTGGCTATCAGCGCTCACCATCATACGGAGAAGGGGTCCCGGGTTTTGAGTTGACAGGTGACATGTGTGCTGAGTGGCCTCCAACCAAGTGTGGTGGAATAGGAGATGCTCCTCTTGCAACCGCTGCAAAAAAACAAACGGTCCAGCAGTCTCAGGTGCCAACACGTGTCGTGCAGGCAAGCGCAGTGCCAGGCAGGAGAACCTCAACAAGGCACATAGGCTGAACATTTGGATTTGTAGCTGTGTGGCAGCTCTTACCCAGCTGCGTGAAAGCGTGCATAACGTCGACTGCCGTGGGCGCCTGTTCGTCGATGACGTCCAGCCCTGTTGCACGGCAACAAGCAGTTTATGTGGGAATCGATTGAGCACCTTGATAGAGCTGCTGTTGATCTTCGGTCACAGTGCCTTCCCTTCTCCGCCAAACCCTTGTCGGCATCAGAGGCCGCCCCAACGCCAGTCCGCCTGCCCGGCACCATCGCGGACTTTGGCCGGCCTGGCCAAGGCACTCACCAGGTCCGTGCAAGCCCCCTCGGACTAGTCCAGCTCCGGCTAAAAGCTGTGCTTGCTGCTGAGCTTGCTGGAGCTTGCCAGGGAACAAACCGGGAACTTCCGAGTACAACGTTCGTCCCTCCACAGGCGCAGGCAGCTTGCGCTGCCCCGAATACAGCTCGTAAAAGCGTGCGTAGTCCTCATCAAAGCGTATATCCCCCATCTTTGAGTCCATAGGTGTAGCTCTGTGGTGGTGGTCCAGTCCTTCGCCCTGACAGCGGAGAAGTGAAGCAAAACAACGAGAGACTTCACTTCACTCTCGCGTGCAACATGAGACTGCACAACACCACAACCGGCGTTTCGGCCTCGTCAAGACGACAGACTGCTGCTAAAGCGCGTCTGGTCCCAACAGATTGCTTTGAACCACGTCCCACGCCCGTGAGGTTGCCTACCAGGCCCCATCTGTCCGTGTTGATTGGCGGGGCGCTAGTGGCCCTCGGAATTTCCTCCAGCAGTTTAGAGAACTCGCGGTCTACACTATAGTCTCGCCTGCAGGGGAAGGCAGTGATCACAAGCGAGTTGCATTGCGTGCGCGGAAGCAACTGTGGCGGTTCGCTCAACCAGCTGCAAGCTTGCAAACTCAACCACAGGCTTAGCCAGGTGCACCAGCACGAACGCAAAACGCGCAAGTGGGAACGCTAGTGGACGCGACGGCGAGACGCACCAATTGGTCGTGTTGCCCACCCCCAAAAGAGGTGCGTCCCAGCCTGACATCTCCACCTGCTTCCCTGCTCAGTGATTAAGCAACAAAGGCTGTAGTTGTAAGTGTGTCCTGACACGCAGTTTCGAGAAAGAGTATGTGAGGGTGAAGGATTGGCCGGGGATCCCTATCCCCGGCGACAGTTGCGGTCACGGAAGGTCACATGTGTCATTGTATCATTGCGCATGTCATGTCACTAACGCCTGCGCGACCATGCACTGTGCGAATATGCACCGCCCTGGCATCTTAAAGGGCACAATATGACGCACACACCCATGCACACAGCTGGACACCAATGCCGTCCTGTCTGCGCGGCCCTGTCCAAGTCGTTGCGCGACGTCGCCTCAGCGGGTGACAGGCTTTCTGGTGGTGAAGGGGACGGCTCGACGGATCACGTGCCGATGGCAGAGCACAAGGTAAACATAGCCTGCTGCATCACTTGGCCGCGGTGGGGGTTGAGTGCATTTCCATGCTGTCACCGTGGTGCACTGCATGTGCTGCAAAACCGGTGCCACACACCAGGCAGTGGCTGTGACTGACGCGCATGACGAGCATGTATTTGCATCACTGCAGCATTGTTGAGCGCACAGGATCAAGCACGCTCCTCCCCCCCTGCTCATGACATTCTGGATGCTATCCTGGTAAGTTTGGAATTCCGGATGCGGGGAACCTCAAACTGCTTGCCGGCCGGGTCCCTTGAGATATGCATGCTCACGACGGCAATGCATGGACTGCTACTTCCTAACTTACGCATGCAGCGAATCGCATGCAGAGCGGTGCACGGCTGGACCGTCATAGGTACGCAGGCGCTGACAGCATTCATCACCGTTGACATTCGCTTGCCTTCTGCGTTGGTCACCCACAGGATTCCCCTGCGCATATTTGTACCCTCTGCCTTTGCCTCTCCCCTGCTCTATACAGACGTACGCTCCGCATGGGAGTCACACTATGCGCCCCTTGGGCGCTCTTTCTGCACCTCGCCTGGCCACTGTCACAAGGATTGACACACACACTTACGCACCTCTTGTTCGCAGCAGGTGTCGGGCGTCTCCGATCGTATTTACCGCTGAAGTTCCACCTCTGATTCTCATCATAGTAGAGCGTTCCGGCGCCGCCACCGTGAGTCCTCCCTGGTGTCAGAAAGAGCGCCCAAGGGGCATGCCGTGTGATTCCCGTGGGGCCATGCAGTGTGCATTTGCGTATGCACACTGGTGTCAGTCGCGTCAGCTGGGTGGTGACCAGGGGAGTGCATGAGCTTCCCCTGGACCCCTGCGCCCTGAACCCCTGCGCCCTGAACCCCTGCCCCGACCCTAAACTTCTTTGAGACGAGGGGTGAATGCAGGCGTGTGAATGCCTAGCGTGTGAATGCAGGCGTGCGAATGCAGGAGTGTAAATGCCTGGCATGTGAATGTCTGGCGTGCGGATGCAGGCCTGCGACTCGGGCCAGCAGGTACACAGGATGGCGTTGTCCTGGCGGCTGCGCTTTGTCACCAGGCAAGCCAAGTCAACACATCATCCCAAGCCCACACGCCCAGCCCACACACCAAGCCAAGCCCACACCAGTGCACCCACTGACATACCCCACAGCTGGTTGTGCGGCATGCGTTTCCGCGAGTGCGGCGTTGGGGGTGCCACTTGCACAATGTGTGTGCCGTACGCTTCACTGACCCACGCACATGGCCATCGGTTTGCGCTGGGCCGGGTGGCCTAGGGTCGCGTTCAGCAATCAGGTCAGTGCCACCCGCTCGTACTTCTGGGGTGCATATCATATGAGACCCTTTATTCACTGAGCGCGGGCACGGCCCAAGTGAAATACATTGCTCCACATATGTAAAGCGTGCTGCGGCAGCCCTTTCTTGCCTTTTTCCTGCCGCTTTGTTACCAGCACTGTGCTGACCATGCTGTGCCCGAGCCAAGCTGCTAGGCTGTTAACTCGTGCGCAACCGCACCTGTCGGCTTCCACTTAAGGCGCGGGGGAAGCTCAGATATGCAGGCTCTTCAGCCAGACCACTCCCGGGCGAACAAAATGAGGCCGAAACCTGGGGCCCTGCCTGGGCAAGCTGCTGTTGTGGAGGGGCCATGCACTAAGCGGCAGAAGCCGAGTGGAGGCAGTATCAGCGTGCCAGCTGCCTTGAACAACAGCAACAAAGAAAACATCAGTGCTGCCGAACCACCCACCGCACGAGTGAGTGTATCGGGCGGTCGAAGTTCGGGCGGGCGGGCGGCCCCCCCGTGTCAGTGCAGTCGAACCGCAAAAGTGTATGACTTGCGTGTTATGCGTTTGTTGTTTGCTTTTGCAGGTATATGTACACCACTCCGTTCCGTTTCAAGCTGTACGATTTCCGTTTTGGAAGGCGAAGGAGGCACGGCTTGGCTGGTTGCTATTCCAGGTTGGTGTCGGTTTTGAAAGTTTCGCAAGTGACCTGCTGCAGCAGTCTGAGTCCTGAAGTGTTCTCCTGCACGACACCTGTCTATGATGATGTGTTCGGGCCGTTTAACGGGCGCTTGGCCGGGCTGGCAGTTCAAACGCGTTTGACGCTGACATGACAGGGCAAATCCAGAGACAGGCAGCTGCTGCCACCAGATGTCAGGAGCGGCCTGACGCATTTTGTGGTGGGCAGGGAGCTTCTGGACGACATACAGCGGGTGCTCAATGACACGCTGCGCTCGCTGCTCGGCCCGCACCCGCAGCCCGTGCACGTCGTTTGCGAAGCATGGTAAGCAACCAGACAGCACCAACTTCTGAAGTCTTGGCTGGTCCTGATCCACCATAGCAGCTGGTTACTGGGCTATCCGTCCCACACGCTGCGCTGCCTGCAGGCTGGTGGACAGCTGCACCAGGAACGCGATGCAGCCCGTGCAGCCATACTTGTCGGAGCTGGCCCGTGAAGCAGGTACGCGCTAATTTTTCAACCACCACTGCCATGGTGCAGAGCCAGTCCAGCTGTCCATTCTGGACTTTGGCTGAGTGTGTGGTCGGAGCGTACTGGTTCCGGAGCCGCAGCCGCAGCGGGCGGCATACAGCAATAGTGCAATACCACCACACAGGCGCATGGCTCTGTTGCTGTCACTGCGCCGAATGTGTGCAGGGGCCGGACGCCTCGTCTTGCCTCCTCCTCCGCAGCTCAACCGCCATCCCTGCCATCCAGCCAGTAACCCTACGTTTGACGTCGATGCTTCGTGCGCTGTTTCCATACCGAACCAGCACAACAACAGCCCTTCACATCCACAGGCGATGCCAGGATCGGTGACAGCCCTGGCCTCAGCTTCTGTACAGATGCAGCAGCCTGCCGCAGGCCCGGCAGGGCTCTGGAACGACTTCGCACCCAGAGCGGCCGCACGCGCGGAAGCAGCCGGCGAGGTCCTGCCGGATTCGCTGGCTCCGGCTGTACCGCAGCAGCAGCAGCAGAAGCAGCAGCAGCAGCAGGTGTTTGCTGCGCAGCCGGCGCCTGGGCGGTACGAGCGGCGGTACGAGCGCTGGCTGGGCCACTGGCGGCATGAGTACGATGCCTTGGACATCGACGCGCTGCTGCTGCAGGTGCGAGCAATACAATGGCACCCAACTGCATCGCGTGCATATGCATCCGTGGGCTCCAGTATGTACGAATATGCAGCCCGTGCAGAGCGGCGGTTGGGCTCATCGGGGGGATGGGCGCTGGTGATGCCGGGTGGGCGGCAAGGCGGCACGCCGAGTAGAGTACGCACGCTTGAAGGGGTACTTTGGTGGCCATCATCTCTCGACGCGCTCTCAGTCTACATATCTATGCCTAATGTATAACGCGCGCAAGATGCCGCCAACCTACGGCTCGCTTGCGGGTGTGAGTATTATCTACTCGTGTGTGTGGCGCTATGGTATTGGCGTATTGCACCACAACATTGCATCAAGCAATACCTGTATGGTGACAGATCGCTTCTGCATTGTACTAATTTGTATTGGTGACGGACTCGCTTGGTGTTTTCCTTCCGCATGTGACACCACACGCACCCGACGCGCAGGCGGTGTACAGCCACGAGCGCTGCGCGCGCGTTGGCAACGCGCACATAGTGGCGGGCTTGGTGGAGCTGCGCAAGTGTGAGGAGGCGCTAGGTGTGTCGGACGACGCATACACCTCGCTCACAGCAGCGGACGACACGCGCCGACAACACCATCAGCAATACCAGGAGGGCCAATACCAGCAGGGTCAGTACCAGCAGGGTCAATACCAGCAGGGTCAAGGTTTGGAGGGCGACGTTGCGGCGGCGTTGCGTTGGGGCGGCGGCAGCAGCTGGGGCGGCGGCAGCAGAGGGGGCGGCGGCGGCGGCGGCAGCGCTGGCACCGGCGACAATGCGCAGGCTCGGGTGCGTGGATATGTTTGGGTTGGGTTGGTCTGGCGGTAGGTCCTGCAGGTGCATGCGGCACATACGCGTAGAGCAGGCAGGGCTGGGGGGACCGACCCCTGTTGTTTGGGGGTTCAGGTGCGTGGGGGTCGGCATCGCCCCCACACACAGCCCCCTGGCCTGCATTGCAACTACAGCATCCATTTCCAACCGGATAACGTGTTCATGCATACTGTAGCTGGAGCCGTACTGCAGCTGTATGAAAACGTACCGCGTTTTGGCGTCGGTGGCCCCTCTTCTGCTGCAGTTGGCCCTCAGGTTGGCCCTCCCATGCTCCTTTCATTGTCACCTTCGATGCCAGTGTATCACAGCCTTACCACCACATACGCTCTCTGACTGACTAGTGACTGTCATCACCGTGTGTTTAGAGTTATTTGGTTCGCGTTGGGCCATGCAGAGTGCTTTCCGTGTGGCCGTGCAGTGCATGGGTATGAGAGCCCATCACCGTGTGTGTGTGCCACTGTGGCACTGTGTCCCACTGTGCCTCACCGTGTACCACATGTACTGCCTCCACGTGTACCGGCCGTGCAGTGCCTGGCGCTGTGCAAGGCGGCGTGCGCGGTGATGGGCTGCGCGTTCCGCATCACGCCCGACATGCCGCCGGCGCAGCTGGCGCACCTCCTGCCCTACGTGTCACGCAGTGAGTGCGCCACGAGGCGTTGCGGTGACGGGGCCACGCTCACGCTCCTGTTTGTACTGTCCGTCTGGGAGACTTGCGACCCACACCATCAACTTGTTGAGTCATTTGACCTGTTGCATGTTTGTGCAGCAGCGGTACCGCCTTGAATGTACTGTACTACCACTTGTACTGCAAGGAGGGTGATCGAGTGACTTAACATCCGGTGGCCTGCAACGAGCGTGTACTTGTGTGCTGCCTGCTGAGGGTGTGTGTGTTGCACGGGGCGTGTGTGTACCGCCTGCAGGCACGGCTGAGATCATCCACCAGCTGGCCAGCATGCGCACGTGCACACGCCTTGACGACTGCCGGCAGAACCGCAAGGTAAGGAGGCGCGGTAGGGGTGCTTGCAAACCGTTGCTGCTCACGTAAGGGTAACCCAAAAGCAATTTTGCCAAGGTAGGCACGCACTGCACACACCACTTGCGGAATGGAGTGTGCAAATTGTGGAGTGATTCAGAAGTAGGGACCATGCTGCAAGGCTGAAGCGCGTATGCTCCTACCCATCGGTGGTTGATCGCTGCATTCAAGGCGAGGTGCATAAAATAATCACAAACCGCACCGCAATGCCCGTGCTATACTTATCCGCTTGATGGTCGAAATGGACATCAATTATTGTGTGCTGGATTGGTCTGTTATTGCATGCACGGACCGGTGCAACAGCTACGGGACGCCAAAGGAGTGCTTCGTCGCGGCAGCGAGGGTGTCAATACCCGGCGCCTCTTCTGCACCCTGCCCGGCGTGGGCCCCGTCACCGCCCTGAGGTGCGTGCTACATAACCGTACCGCACCACCGATCGATGCACGCTTGTACTGCATGTACGTGTACTGCATTTTTACGTCTCTCGCATCGTTGCCTCCATCCCGGTGTAGATTACGGTACTGTGCGGCGGTGTGTGCCCTTACAAGGTGCAACCTAACGCTCCCTACACCCCTCAACCCACACATACCATCGGTTGTTTGCCAGTGTCCAATATTGGGAGAAGGTGGGCGTATTATGCGTGATAAGCGCAGCAACAGAGCAGCAGGGAGCTCAGCTGCCGCGTCGTGTTGCCCTCCCTTCCCAGGTGGTTCCTGCGTGGCTGGCGCACGTTTGACGACGTCGTGCAGGGCGTCGCGCTGCACCCCCAGGAGCTCTCGGCGTCAGTCCATGGCAGCAGCAGCGGCAGCCGCAGCCGCAGCGGCCGCAACAACGCGCCACGCCAGCAGCAGCAGCTGGCAGCCGCAGGCAGCTCCGGCGGCTCGTTTGGCCTTCCGTCCCCCGCCGCTGCCGCCAGCAGTGGCGGCGCTTTCTCCGAAGGCCCGGCTCCTACGCGCGCCGCGAGTGCCCGACGCGCAGGTTGGAGCAGCTGTGAGAGCACGCCAAGCAAATGCCGATACGGCGACGAGCATGACATGGAGGACGATAACGATGACGGTGACGAAGACGGGCAAAGCGGCCGCTGTGGAGCAGCTAACAGTGGTGGAGGAGGAGGAGGTGGTGGTGGTGCAGGCGCTTGTGAGGGCGGCCGCGAGGGCCGTGCGGCGGCGCGCCTGCGCTGGTCGCTGGAGCACTGGCGGGACCTGACGGCGAGCGTGACTCCTGGGGAGGAGGAGGAGATGATGCAGGTGAGGCGTGATCCAGGAGAGTCAGGGGTCTGGGGGTTGCAGGGCTGATGCAGTCATACATGACCTACGGGTGTCAGGGGTTGTTGGGATCCAGGGGCCTCGGGGGTCGAAGTTGTGGGTATGGTGATTACCAGCTGTGGTGATCAGGATCAAGGAGTTCGGGGGATTGGGCGTTGCATGGTCAAGGGGTCTCGGGGATTTGGGGCTGTAAGGCTGGTGATGCCAACAGCATGCGTGGAGCATGCAGGTACCGGTACACGCAGTGGTGTCGCATGTGCACACTGCCCGCGGCCCCGCAGGAATCACGCTGCATAGCCCACGCGCTGAGCACTTCAACAATCAGGATGGTCTGCCGCTGGCTGCGCTGCTGTGCATCGCCGAGTCCTAACTCCTAACCCCCGAGGCCCTGGATTCCCCCCCAACTCTAACTCCTAACCCCTAACCCCTAACCTCTCACCCCTACTCGTTATGGAGCTGCAGGCCGTGCTGCACACCCTCAACGTCGTCCTGCCTAGAAACGGCTTCGCACCACCACCGCGGCCACCACTACTGCACCAGCCAACCGCACCCACACCATCCTCATCTGCACCCCAAGAAGCCGTGCAGCTGGCAGCATCAGGCAGTGGAGTGCCTGAAGGAGCAGCGTCGGCAGCGGGCACGGCGACAGAACGGGAAATCAGCGACGGGGGATCGATCGAGTGGCGGTGGCATGCGCTGCTGGTGGGGGGCGCGCGGCGCAGCGCTCCCGGGCACCACCACGACGTCGACCTGCTGCTGTACCACCCAGGTCCGTACCAGGCAGTACATGCAGTTCAAGCAGTACAATGCACTAATGCAGTATAGGCAGTACAAGGCTCACTTCATGTGCTTCCGCCCTTGCTCAGGCTAAGGCTCAGGCGGGCATCTTGGATGGGCACAGATTCCGTAGCATGGATTGCGTAGCATTTTATCCTATCCAGGCTTCAAACAAGCCGGAAGGTGCCGGATGGTGAAACATGTGACCTGTGCGGTGCATTCATGCATTGCAGGCGTGTTGGACGCCACATCTGCTTACGTTTTGCCGTGCCTGGAGCACCTCAGCGCCACAGGTGATTACTGTTGGGGTGGGGGGTTCAGGGGGTAGGGGTTGCGCCACAGGCGATCATTGCCGCCATGCGTCAGGGCCCAGATCAGAGCCTGATTGCGGTATTTGATGGATTGACTTCGCTCACTTGGCCCGAAGGCTATATGCAACCCCGCCTGTTTATGACCTGGGGTTGCCTCGCTGATGGGCGTGTGTGTGCACGTAGAACCATCAACCTGTGCTGGAATGCATTTTGTGAGCGTGAGTGTGCGGTGTGCGTGGCGTGCGTGCTGCGGTGATCCCACCCTCGCAGGCAAGATGTTGGACGCAACGACCGGATGCACGCGTGTACAGGTGGGCTCCTGTTTTGAGGAGGTGCTCTGGTTTACCACCCAGGTCCAACAATCCGCGGCCCGCTGACGCCTGCCCGCGTCCACACCGCCTTATCAACCTGCTTGCTAGCTTCCACGCTGCGTCATCAACCTTCCTGCCCGCTTCCATGCTGCGTCATCAACCTGGCGTGGCACTTCGCTTGTGCGGCTGCGCAGGTGGGGAAGCTTCCGGAGCGGCTGGCCAACGCCGGAGGCCGCGCCAACCACAGCAGCACACGCATGTCCCGGGGCGCCAATATGGACGGGTGAGCGACCGAGGGGATACGAGTGCGCTTGCGGACAGCATATCGTTCTCGGGACAGGCTGCAAGGTGTCTAGGAGGAGTTTAGGGGCTGCAGGGCTTGCAGGGGCTGTGCAGATGGTATGGCTGTAGGGGTCCCACGCGGGTCCCGCCAGCACTGGCCAGGTGACAGTCTGGCTTGGCCGCAGCGTTTATCGGAGTTGACACATTGCTTCCCCACTGCTGTTGCGTTTGTGCAGCTGCTCAGTGCTCAGTGGCGGCAATGCTGCATGTCAAAAAGAGCGCCCCATAGGGCTATGCAGTGTGATTTTGTTAACGCATTGCTATCCCAATGCTGGGTGTGTTTTGTGCTTCCGTAGGTACGACCATGTGTTTGGGGTGTACTGGACGTCCGGCAACAAGGTGAGTAAACATTGGATAGGTGGCACTGCTGACGCAAGCAAAGAAGTGCACAGTGTACCAAGGTGAGTGGCCTACCGCCGCATGCGTGCATGGTGCGTGCTGCGTGTACTGGCGCTGGCAGCCGTCATGCCAACCCTCCTGACCCACATCACGCCATGACCCACATCGCAAGTATCATGGTGGAGAACAGACTCTGATTATTCTTGCAGGCCACTGGAGCGGTTGGTCTGACGAGTGCCGGTTAGGCGCATTAA
>BDDA01000908.1:20295-34199 GCA_001662385.1 Chlamydomonas asymmetrica | reverse complement strand
CCCCCCCCCCGGCCTGCCCCCCACAGGGACGCGTGCATGTTCCGGCTGTTCGCCGACCCCTCCAACCACTCCTACGCCATCACGCAGGCCTACAGCTCCGAGGTGTACCTGCATGAGGCGCTGGCGCAGAGCAAGCACAGGTGCGTGGCGGTGGCGGGGGTAGGTGGCGGCCGGTGAGGCGTTCTGCGTTTATGTACCATACTGACTACGGATGGCCAGGTGGTGGCTAGGTGGCGGCCACGTGGCCGTCTGTGTCTATGTCAAGCCTCTTCTGGTCGGCTGGTCCCCGTCTGGGGGGCACATGGGCCGTTTGGCCGACACGCTCCCGATGTAACACAGCATAAGTGACAGGGAGCAAGGGAGAGAAGAAAGGAGAGACAACAGAATGACATAGGGGTTGGTTTTGTGATGGTACATTATCAGGAGCGTGTAGCGTTACTCCCCCGTGCCCCTCCCCTGATGTCAAGCTTTCTGTTCTGTGTGGACTGAACAGCCCATGCTCCCCCCCAGTCGGGGACCAGGGGACCAGAAGCAGCTCTCATCGGCAGTGGTGAGGGAACCCGGGCCTCCATGTATTCAGTGATTCAGTGACTGTTGTGTCATTTTGTGTGTTGCTGTGCCGCATCTGTACCGCATCTGTACTGCAGGACGTTTGATCCTGAGGAGGCGGACTTCTTCTTCGTGCCGCTCTACCTCACATGCTACATGCTGCCCGTCATGGGCTTCGCGGACACGCCCTGGTGGCACGCACCAACGAGTGAGTGCCAGCACGTGCGCCTGCGCCAGCGCCTGCCAGTGCGTGCATGTGTCGCGCTGCTGACCACTACATGCGCAGGCGCCATGGAAAGAATGGAAACCGCAGCACGAGCTAATTGCTATCTCGGATGCCCTCCCACCTACTAACATCAAAGCCTGAAACAGCTCGTGCTGTTGTGTGGCGCGTGCGGCCTGCTCCCGCCCGCAGTGCACAGCCGGCCGCTTCACGCGGCGGGTCTGATGAGCGAGGCGAAGCAGTGGCTGGCCGACAACTTCCCGTGGTGGAAGCGACGAGGGGGGAGGGACCACATCTTCCATATGGCGCATGACGAGGGCGCCTGCTGGGCGCCCACAGGTGAGAAGAGAAGGACGCCCCGACACCCTGCCCCACCCGTTACGCACAATACACAATACTAGGCATGTTACTGGTGCGCGAGCATATGCAAGCAATACGCAAAAGGAAAAGCGCAGGGACATCGTGGTTACCATGCGGGTTGCCATTCCGACTTTGCGTAGGAACAGTGGCTGGCTGGGGCATGGCTTGGCTTTTGATCATGCTGTGCACAGTTTGGCCAGGGACTGCGCTGCTACGTGCACGTGCTGTAACCACGCCCGACTTTGCAAGGCAGTGTGCACTGCTGCACCACGTTAAACAGTGCGGTTTCCTGTTCTGCGTCTGGGGACGGAATTGCAGTGGCTCTGCACGCACAGCCTTGTGAGCCGCAGTCTCTGCTTCCACCGTCACGCATGGCCTGCTGTGGCTGTGCTGCGCGACCGCCCAATTGCATGGAACAAGTGCACCAATCGCATGGAAAGAATGTAGTAATCGAACTAATCAGTCCTGGTGGTCTGGCATCAACGCAGACATCTGGAATAGCTCCATCATCCTGACGCACTGGGGCTACAAGGGGCCAAACAACGTCAGCAGCACCGCGTATATCCTGGTGAGGTCCTAGGTTTAGGGTGTAGGGGCTTAGGGTTTAGGCTAGGTGCCCAAAACCCTAAACACTGCGTACATCCTGGTGAGGTCCCGTGTATGTAGTAGTGCCGTACTGCTGTGTCATTGCAGCAGTGATTCATACCGTGCCTGTGAGGCACTGCCATGCCACCATGTACGCACCACAGTGGTGTGGAATGCGATGTATGCATGCGGCCGGCTTCCACACCACAGCACACCTAGTCTGCCGCCGCTGCCAGCGCCCACATCCCATGTGGTCGGCCTCCAGGCCCCATACGCGATTCCAGCCGCCGCAAAAAAACGGCCAGCCTTGTCCATGCTGTGTGCACTCGGCTTGCACAACTCCCTTCCTTGCCCGTATCGTTGTCCAATCACTGTTCGACAATCATCGTTCCGACATCTATCCGTGCGCAGGACGTGTACACGATCAAGCTCCCGCGCGGGTACGAGTTTTGGCAACCTGGGGACTACCGAGACGGCATCATAGGGCACAACTGCTACGACCCTGAGCGGGTAGGTGCAAAAGAGCGCCCATGTGGGCATGCAGCATGATGTGGGCCATGCAGTGTGATGAGCGGGTGGGTGCATCCCCAAGCGACTGTGCGCACGTACAGGCCGCATGAGTGTTCTACCATACTGCAAATAGCACAGTGCGTGAATTGCATGGATGGATGGATCTGCCGTCCAAAACTGAGGCCTTATGTTGTATTGTGTTGCATCAACATGGATCCGCCTCGCATCACCGAGCGCTTGTGGTGTGCTTGCTCTACTTTTGCCTCTACATTGGAGCCCTCTACTGTTTGCTGGCTGTCTCCTGGTCCCCATCTGGGCGGAGCAACGGCCGTTCGGCCAACCTGCTCTTGATGTAGCAAAACATGTACTGCGTTTGTGCATTCGTCCGTGCTCACTCCATGGTTATGCGGCAGCGGCTGTGTGCTGGTGGAGTTGCCGGCAGGGCAGGGTAGAGATGTTGGGGGAGGAGTGTGGAGCTGGCTAACACCCCCACACCGTGCTATGGATACCCAGCGCACACAATTGCTCGGCGAGCAAACGCACACCAAGCCGCCACTGCCTTGCTAAGCATGCTTGCTGAGGGCAAGTACGCATGGTACTTCACAAACGTCCTTGACCGTGGTGGTGATATGTCGGAGATCGATTGGGACTCCACTATCGATGCCGGCCATCGATAGTGGAGTCCCAGTCGATTTCGCTCATATCACCACCGCGGTTGAGGACGTTTGTGAGTACCAGGCATCCTTGCCCCCAGCAGAGGCAGTGACGCGCTAGCTTACTCCGCACGAGCTCGCGAAACAAGCATGCAGTGGGCAGCGGGCTTGCCTGCTGTACGCCGCTGCCCGGACCGTCCCATGCTGCGATGCGCCCTGGCTGCACCCCTCAACCACGCCTCATGCGTCCTCGAACACAGCCATTTCTGTTGTGTGTTCCGCATGTATAGAGCGCCCGACCGAAGCTCGATCCTCCACTCATGCTCCCTGCGCCTGGCTCTCCGTTGCCCTGCTTGGTTTGCCGTAGGGTTTCGAGCTCAGGGGTCACGATTCAGGGTTTCGAGGTTAGGTTCAGGGCTTGTTAGGGGTTAGGCTCAGGGTCCCAGGGGATGTTCGCCAACACTGACTGTGGCTCACTAAGGGGGTGTGTTTAGAAAAAATTGGTTCCCGTGGGGCCATGCAGTGTGCTTCCCTTGCGGCCGTGCAGTGTGCATGCGCATAACGGTATGATAGACTAAGGGTGTGTGCATGCCTGGGCCCCCCGCTTGCATGCTTGCGCCTGCCTGCGTCCTCGCACTGCCCTCGCAATTGCAGCACCTGGTGATCCCGTCGTTCAAGGCGCCGGTGCACTTCCAGCGCTCGCCGCTGCTGGGCTACCCCCCCCTGCAGCGCGACATCCTGCTGTACTTCAGGGGGGACGTGGGGGCGCACCGCGAGGACAACTACTCACGAGGAGTGCGGCAGCGGCTGTACAAGTGAGTACAATTTACTCGGAGGTTTCAAGGTGCAGGGAATCAGGGTGTAGGGTTCGGCAGCGGCTGTATGAGTGAGCGGCTGTAGTGATTAGTGTTCTGAGTTCGGCAGCGGCTGTGCAGGTGAGTGTAAGTTGGAGAATTCAGGGTTTAGAATAGGGTTCAGTGTTATGCAGCGGCTGTGCAAGTGAGTCAGCGGGGTTTCAGGGTTTGTTAAGGTGCAGGGTTATGCAACGGCTGTGCAGGTGAGCGAGAGGCACAGCCGCATGGTTTCCGTGCCTGTAACCTTACCCGTCCAAACCGTGAACACAAACAAGGGAGAGGGACAAAGGCATCCGCTGTGCATGTACCATTGTGCATCCTCGTGAATCGTGCATGGGGAGTGTCCGGGAATGGGATGTGGTGTGCATGCGTGTCCACAGAGCTGGGCGCGTTTACCAGGGATGCTGCGCTCCCCGTGCGGCGATCCGCTCACAAATGGCGCTGTAGTTTGTATCGGTAGTGCGCCTGCAGACATTCCTGACCACGCAGCACGCACGTGCGAGGCACCTGGCTGAATTTTGCTGCAGCGGCGCGCTCATGCCAATGGCGATCAGGCTCTCTACCATGCACACGACGCACATGACGCATGCACACACATTTAGCATTCACTGTGTATGATACTGATATGCTGCCGTGCAGGCTGTGCCATAAGAACGACTGGATCAAGAAGCACAGCATCTACATCGGTGGCGGCGCGGACATTCGCGGCGACTACTCGGAGCATTTGGCGCGCAGCAAGTTCTGTGTGGTGCCCGCAGGTGGGTAGGTGAGGAGAGGATGTGGGTTTGGGAGCGGGTGTGGGTGTGGAGAGAGTGTGGTTGTGGAGAGGATGGCAGCGGCATGGCGGGGGGGGAGGATACAGGGGCCCAGAGCGTTGTGAAGAGGATGGTAGTGCACGGTGCGGTCGGGGGGGCGACGGCATGTTGCAAGCCGGGGCGTTTTGCCATGCAAAGGGGATGATGTGCTTCAGAAGTGTGGCAGTGCTTTGGGTGCATCATGGTGTTCCATGCTGAGGGGTGGAGTGTGTGCATGCATGCTGTAACTGTTGAGCATGTTGACGGCACTCAGCGGTGCGTGTGTGTGCCATGCATACTGATGAGTCACTTGGGCATATGCATATGCGTACGTGATTATGTGCGTATGTTTTCATGGTGGGTGGATGGATGTGTCAAGCGACGGCTTCTCCACGCGCACTAACCCTAAGCCCTAGACCCTAAACCCTGAACCCTAGAACCCTAAAGCCCCAAACCCTAGACCTCATGGCGCGCATACATGCATGTGCCTGCAGGTGACGGCTTCTCGCAGCGCGCCGAGGACGCGCTGCTGCACGGCTGCATTCCCGTCGTCGTCATGGACAACACGCACGTGATCTTCAACACCGCCATGGACTGGGACGCAATCAGCGTGCGGGTGCGTGCAGTGCTTACAAGTTACAACACAGCTGTTATGGCATCACACTCACATCAGGACGCTGATGTTCACGCGACCCTAATCAGCCTGCCCTGAAATCTGCTGCCAGGTTGCTATTCACGGGCAAGGCCGGGATGTGCAGAACTCTCAACCGGGCCCCCACTGCTCCCCTGCATAGTGTCCGAACATACACTGTGTACCGTATTTATCACTCAAGGTCAGATTATGCGCACTTGGCTCGCTCCTAGCGAGCGAACAGATGGGCCCAGCATTGTTGCAGGTTGCGCTGACGACTGAGCATTGCACTGAAAACGTACTGCTGCTCGCATGTTGCAGGTTGCGCGCTGTACTGAAAACTGTACTGCCTAATTGTACTGATGATTGTACTGCTGCTTGCATGCAGATCCGCGAGTCCCACCTGGAGTACCTGCCGCACATTCTCGAGGCATTCACAGATGAGCAGGTCGTGCGCATACAGGCGCGCATCGCGCGCGTGTGGCACAGGTGAGGCCGTGAGGGTGCCTGCCCCGAGCGCATGATTGATGGATTGATGGATGGGTTAACGGTATGCATGGCTTGGCCAGACAGGGTAAGGACACGAGGGCGTGTTTGTGAAGGAGGTGCTGCCCGCTGAGAGAGAGAGCAGACGGCTCTGCATGTGTTTTTCGCAGCTTCCCGCGTGGCGTGTGTTGCGCTCGTTCGGGCGGCTGGCGCCTCCAAGGGCGGTTCTGGAGCTGCGCAGTGCCAGATATGTATACCACAGATCATACCCACCAGCGGCATTCCCTTATCCCCTCCTCGCTCAGGGTGATCTATCTCCCGGGCGCTTGGCTGGCGGCCTAGTTGTACATGTGTTTGTTGGTGCAATGGGTGCGCAGATTTGCGTACGCGGGTGGGCCTGTCATGCGCGCCGAGTTCGAGAGCATTCGCAAGACCAACCGCGAGTTTGCTGCCAAGCTGTACAAGGAGAACAACGCCAGCTTACCAGAGGGCTTCCCCCTGGCGCCCCTCCCGGACCCCTACCCCTACGAGGATGATGCCACCAACACCATCATCCAGTGGCTCTACTCCCGTATCCCACACACGCGGTAGTCCCCCCCTGGACGGATGCATCCATAGGGAGCGTTCCTCTGCGAACGCCGGCATGGCCACCCACGTCCCCTTTGGGAGGCGCCGGACCCATGGGGGTACATGGGATTGTTTACTTGCTCATTAGAGTAGGAAGAATCCAACCCTTTCCCGTCTACAGTATTGCAGGATGCACGTACACCCAATAAATAAAAACTAGAATGGGCACAGGCAATGTAGCGTAGAGTGTGTGGTGCCGGTGCCTCTGCGTTGTGCGCCGCTGAGAAGGTGTTGGTGCAGGTGAGGTCCGCGCGATGGTATGTAGAACGCGCGCGTGTCGTGCACTGGGGGGTTGTTGAGCGTGCATGTCGCCCGCCAGCGCCGCTGCCGCCGCCGCCGCCGCAGGCGCTGATTCACACCATAAATGTCGCAAGCCTCGTGTGCCTGCGTAGGTTGCCCAGCGGTGCACGGTTTCTCATGCATGCAGCCCGCGCCCTGCCGCTGTACCACATGTGTGGTTGGTGCTTGCGGTGGCGGAGCTGGGCGCGTTGAAAAGAGTCAATCAGTCGTCAGCAAAGCCTGGATTTGAGCACTGGTACTGCCGCTGTGGCATGACGACATGCGACTCGCGCCTCTCTGGGTGTTGCACAGGCGTCCTGCGCTGCAGGCTTGCCTCAGGCTACACAGTGTGCGCTCTGGCCAAGCAGCTGGATGACGTGGTCACATGGCCTCAACGCACGCATCACTACCTACCAGGCGATCCGTACTGTACCGTTGTGGCGTATGGACATGTCTTGCCGTGACTTGCCGTACGTCGAGCTTCAGTCCAGCCGGTGTTGGACGACCTGCTCCTGGAGGGATGCTGCTGCGTGTCGGTGGCGGGTGAGCGACCCATGCGAGAGCGCAACACGTGATGCAATAACAACCACCTGGCGCGTTGATGGCTGTAAAGCAACGCGATTCCGTACTGTACCGTTGTGGTGTATGGAACATATGTCTTACCGTGACTTGCCGTATGTGGAGCGCGGCAGCTACGGCAGCACCATGAGACCCCAGGCCCACATACAGCCCTTATTGAGTTGAGGTGAGGCATTATGGAGCCATGGACCCACGACTGCCGCCAGTACACTTTTGTACCAGCCCGGCTCCGAGGCAGCACGCCACGGGCCGAAACCAGCGCTTCGGTTTCAAAGAGAACGGTCATCAAACACAACATTTCATTGCGTTCAGACTTCAACACAACCACAGCCCTGGGATCAGAGACACTGGCATGATTTGAGCATGCTGACTGTCTCTTGGTGCGCTTGGGGTCGCACATTACCAGCATTACGTGTGGCGCTGACGAGAAAAGGGGCACTTTCAACCTTCACGAAAAGCCCACGAAATGCAACGCACCAGCATATTTATGCAAGCCAGTCTGCCGCACTGTGGTTGTATCCCTCTTCAACGCTACTCGCTCTCTACATACAGTTTTTACTCTGTTGACAAGCCCCCACCTGCTTCAAGGTCTCACTTCTCAGGGCAGCGAACGTGTCGTGGTTTGCTTGGGGCCAAACGCAGCTCAACATGGAGCACGCAATCTTTGACATCACTGGTGAGTGCTTGTGTCCTGGTCGATGCACGTGCAAGAGTGCTGTTCGGGCGTCCATTTCCTCCTGCGGTTCGTCATTCGCGGTGACGCTGCTTGGCGGTTTCGATGACGTGTTGGACAACTTTTGGTAATGCGCGTTCAGAGGCTTGAGTGCACAGCAAATACTTACATGAAGTGTTGGCTTGCGTTTCTTGTGGCTGGGCTTCTTGCTTTCAGCCGCAGATGTGCACCACGAGCACTACGTTGCGTTTATGGCAACCATCCCTGAGGAAGGCTCTGAGGCAGCCATGCTGGCAGCTGCGGGCCCGCAAGGCAACGGCTACACAAGTTTAGAAACTGCGGCTGCACGCAATGCTGCTCACCGCATCGCTGACTTCCTTGAACGTGCCGAGGTGGGTGCTGTGCACTGTTAGGGTTTTCGTCCTTTAGCGGCTGAAAGCGATGGCTTTCTGGTTCCAGAGCCCTGTGCAAGCAGCGTGTCGTTGTATGTTTCGCTTGTATTGCCGCATAGCCGCACATGTACAGCTCCACCTGGGCTCCACCAGCTTTAATACACAGCTCGCCCTGAGCAGTTGCTGCGTGTGTGCGCGCATCGGTGAATTAAGTTTTCCAAGCATAGCTAGCAACACTCTGCCTTTTAAGATTTCTGCACCTCTTACACTGCCCTTGACAGTGTATTGTTGCAACATGTTTTTTTGCTGCATTTATGTCCGACCATGCCGCAGGCGCAGCTGCAGCAGGCAACGTTGGCCAACGCCGAACGCGCGGCGCCCAGCAGTGTTGCGCAGCAGCAGCAGCCCATATCATCATTGCACCTTCCACTGCAGCATCCCAACAGCGGGAGCCGCCTTCAGCAGTCCTCGTCAGGCGCGTGGGCACCCCACACCATGTGCGCATACTATGGCCACCAGCTGACCGGGAGCTATGACGGTGAGCGTAGCAACAACTGGAGAGGCCTGCAATAAACTTTCACGCGCATGTCCACATAACAGCGCCAGACTGCACTCCAGGATGCGGCGGCGGCGGCCGCGGCTGCAAGGCACGGTGGCGAGCTGCGCAAGAGACCGAGCCTGCCACCACAACATGCCACCGAAGCGCCTGCATGAATCATACCAGGGCGCTGTGTGCAGTTCACGTGCGATCCTGTGATGTTAGGGATGCACACTACATGGTGCACCATGGGGTCATGCCTGGGCTGCGCTGTTGGCGCCGCCGAATGTACCGCCTGCTGACTCTGAACGCTGATCGTCATGCCGTGCACCTGCCTACGCCTGCCGCAGGTATCCCTGTCGGTCGGTCCTGATCGATAAACAGGGGCTCCCCTTCTCCGCCTGCCTTACGTCTGCTTCTTCACATCAGCATGTGCTCCACGCCATCCGCGCCTACCCTGCCTGTACCTGTTACTTGGCTGGCGCACCGGTCCTAAGGGCCACGCGATTGAGGCGGCTTCATTCCAGCAGGTGGCTTCAAGCAAGCGCAGTGATGAAGTGATGCGATGGATAGCTCGATGAAGCCTAGTGCATTGAAATTTGTTCACGGCCCCACATAAGCATGACAAAGTCGCAATAACCGTGTCTTTTCTCTGGTAGTGCCTCGTGCATGTGCGAAGGCAGCAGATCGAAGGCAGGAAAGTCTGCCCGCCTGCCTGGTACATACTGCCTGAGCCTCAGCTTTAAGTTTTGCCTTAGCTTTAGCCGCCGCATGAGCCAGCACACGTCCCGCCTTGGTTCAGCCAGAGCTTACGGTACGTACGATCGCTGCCCTTCACTTGCTCTCACATTGACACCGCATTGCATTCATCATTACTTTATGGTTGCTTCGACCAACGTTTGATCCATGCTTCGTATTTTCGTTGGGATTGATTCCGCCAACTGTTGAGCCGTTGCTCGATTCATGCTCTCGCCGTATGCGCTCCGCGACGGCTGGGATGCGTTGCACACATGATACAGGCATGATATGATGGCCAGTGGCATCGCATTCGTGTTTTTATCCACAAACCAAGCAGGGCCGGAGTGCACAGCAGCGGCAGACTCACCGCAAGCACGCTCGCCTGCTGCCAAAGCAACCGACGCCTGCATCGCCATCATCTTGAGTCATTGATTGATTGATTGATTGGTTTAATTGGTTGCATGTCATGTACATGCATGGGACACAATGCTAAGCGCGGATGCCACACATTGCTCCCTCATGCTTGCATGCGTCATGCAGGTCAGCGCGTGCTATCGTATGCATTTGCGCACTTACATTTGGTCTGTTTTGGGCTTAATGTACGCAGCATACGCCCGCACCCGCTCGCACCGGTGTTTGCCCTGCTGGTATGGTAGTGTGAGTGAAGATTTACGGCATATCGCCACGCAACTCATGCACTTCATGCACAGTCAGCAACACTGAACTGTCATATCTTGTCCGGCTCGCGCTCGGGGCGATGACCTGCGGTGATTGACTCGGTTGTGCTCGCGCATTGCCCACAAACGGCGACATGCTCGAGGGTTGTGATTTCACAGGGCATTGAATTACCGGTATTCGAAGCTCCACCACCTGGACATTGGCTACATGCAGTACGAATCGTGAGCTTGGGGTGGATTATGCGCCCGTCTGTAACTACCGGTGGCATGCATGCATGTTTGTGAATGGAGGATAACGGCCGGCAACCCCAGTAGCCAGCTAGCCAGATAGTCGTGTGAGCCGCATGCGGGCGCACGCACAGCACGGCAGGGCTCAGCGCACCAGAGCTGCAGTGGGGGTTGGGCGGGTGCAGCCGCGCACAGCCGCACACCGCCAGAGCAATCGCACGCCTCCGACTGCCGGCTCAGGGGCTGGCGTAACCTGCATTGGTGGATCCCCAAACGATCGTTTGGGGATCCGCGCCTCCTACAGCGCCCATGCCTCCGCCCCCAGCCTGGGTTAGCTATGACTGCTTCTTGTCTTGGTCAAGTGGGTATGCCGCAGCATGATCTAGGCAGGTCGGGCAGAGAGCCCCAGCAGCATGCACATTTCAGGTCCATGCCTGCACGGCTGGATATGTGCACAATTGCACATGCCAGCGTGTTGGTACTGTCACATGGACATGTTGCTCCTACTGCTGCTGTTCATGCTGCTGATGGCCTTCTGAAAGGAAGCCTGGACAACATCGCGGCTATATGCTCAAGGGCAGGGCAGTAGCGGGCCCGCTGCATGCGCTGCAAGCTGGGTTTACGTGCGGGTGAGAGCTGCAGGGCTGCATGGCGCCGTCAAGCGACCACAAACTCAGCATACGTGCCTGAACCATGTACAGCGTACTGCTGGATGGCAGCGTACTGCGGCCTGGCTGGCAGTGTCCTGTCCTGTGCTGGTGAGCTGCCTGACGCCGGCCACATGCGGCTGCCTGCATGCTTACGCTTGTTGAGCCCACGTGCATCTTACATGTCAGGCATTCAGGCACATGCCCCTCATCATCAGGTCGGCGGTACGGTACGGTACATGCGCCTCATCGTCAGGCCGGGGGAGCGGCCGGATTGGAGCTAGCAGTAAGCGCATGGCAGTCGTGCGGTGTGGTGTGGTGCACAGCGTGGGCGGTGAGTGGCAGAAGTACGTCGCTTGCATGTGGGAGGGATGAATGCCCTGCAGCGTGCTCTGACTAAGCGCGACTGACTGTGCCTTCTCTGAACCCCTCTAGAGGGCAGCCTTGGGCCTCTTGCTAGCTGGCCGGGTGTGAACAACAACAACAGCTAGCTGGCGACAGGATGCTCAACGCCTGCACCATGAACTGCGCGGCAACAGCGCGGGTGGGGCAGCGATTGCAGATGCGAGGTCTCTGCCACCCGAGGGGTGCGCAGCCCTTAGGGTTAAGGGTTTAGGGTTTAGGGTTTCAGCCCTTCCAGCCCTTCACGCGTCATCTGGGCAGAAGGAAGCACGCAGGGGCTCGGTCTCCTTCTCGTAAAATGCCTTGATGGCGGGGATGGACGCGATCCTGTTGCGCCACGCCCTGAGCTCCGGAAAGGCGTCCAGCACAGTCGGGGGGATGCCGGCCACTGCATGGCACATTGGCAATGTGTGCCGGGAAAGCAGATAGGTTTAGGTTCGGGGTTCAGGATTCCGGGCTGCATTTGTGGTGGGAGGCCCAGCATGCATGCATGCATGCATGCATGCAATGAAACCTGCAGCTGCATGCGCCATGCAGGTGGCTGAAGGGATTGGTTGGCGGCACCATCCAGTGCTAGTGCTCATCGGTACCGCACACGCTGTATTCCAAGACGGACGTGTGCTCCCTTCCAGCCCGTCCAATAGTGCCACTCACAGTTTGCCCCTTTCACTTTCCCCTTCCCCTTCCCTTTCCCCTTCCAGCCCGTCCAATAGTGCCACTCACAGTAATCCCTCTCAGACTCCCCCATGAGCAGGCTCGCGCGTGCTGCATACATGTTCACCATGCGTGCACGTACAGCTGCGGATTGCGTGCATACAGCATGCTTGCATGTCTGAATGCATCCCACCATATGCTAGCATGTTGGCTGATAGGCTTGCGTATGCGAAATCAACCATAACAGTGACCAACAAACAATGCTAGTCCTAGTGGTTTGCTCACCGTCCCGCTGCAAGCCGCCGAGCAAGGTCGACAGGTATACATAAATGTAGAGGTCCGCCCAGCTGAGCTTGTCGCCGGCAAAGTGCTGCCCCCCGTTTGCCTCCAGCAGTCCCTGCAGCTGCTTGAAGCGCAGCGGGAACACCTCGGCCGCTATCCTCTGACGCACCTGCGCATGCGTATGGGGGGGCACACGGAGCGGGAGCAAAGTGCGGCGGATCATGCGGGGTTTTAGGGTTTAGGGTTTCGAATTTAGGGTTAGGGTTTAGGGTCTTGAGACATGGGCATGATCGCCTCGACGCCGGCATCCGCACAGCCACGGCGTGCAGGCATGGGGCGCATGCACAGCCGCACATCCAGCGGCAAGCCTGTGCATGCCGACGCACACATCCAGCTGGCTGCAAGCCTGTGCACGGTCGAGACCACAGCTCGCTCCGCCAGCAGGGGGAATCACGGGAAAAAAGTGAGGCTGTGCTGTGGGCAATCTGAATCCAGCCAGCATGGCGCTGCTGCATTGCCACTTGCCACGATGGACAATGCGCCGGTGGTGCGCTGGGTGGTGCGCTGGGTGGTGCGGTATACATCCACATCGGCTCTACAGTGCCTATCGGTGGCCAGGGGGCTGCAGCACCGCATGCAACGGACCTTACATAATGAAGTGCAAACCTTCTGATGATGCAACCTGCATAGTTGCATCCCTATACCCGCGACACCCCCCACAAACCTCAGGCGCTGCCCACCCACAGCACCCACAGCACCCACGCACAGCCGCGAACCCACCTTGGTCCTCTCCGCCTCATCCTGGATGCCAAGCGTGGCGCTGAACGCCTCCTGGATGTCTTTCACCAGCGCAACCGCCTGGTCCGCCAGCGCGGCGTCATACGCACCGCCCGGCATCAGACCCGCCAGGCGCGCAAAGTAGCGGTCTGCGGGCAGCACATAACGTATGCACATGTATATGAACATATGTGTTGGATCAGGTCATCAAGCGGGCCGATTGTTCCGGCTGCGCTGCGTGCTGCGCATGCACAATCGTGCTGCGTGTTGAGTTGCGGACACGGCAATCGACAGCATAAGCAAGCTAAGGGTGAAGCCTCCAACCCAATTAATCCTTAACCCCATGGGCCCATACACGTCATGCACAGCGCGACACAGCCCTCAATTCCTGCAGGACAACATGCGTACGGGGCAATGCAACCAAGGCGGTACAATTGAACTGCATAAGCTGTTGTACCAGCATGCACACAGCATGGGGGGCTCAGATTTTGCGGTGTGGACAAACTCACCAATCGCGGCGCTCTGAGCGATGGTTTTGCCGTCCACTACGGCAACCGGGAGGGAACCGAAGGGCGTGGTGGGCTTAAGAGCCGGCCACTCGCTGAACTGAACCCGCACATCCTGCGATGGACACATAATGACACGGCAGCGGGGATTAACGGCATGTGTTCCAATTTCCACTACCGACCCGCAGGGTCAACACGGGCTGCTCCCTGGACAGGTGTTCTTATGTGCAGTGGCATGCGATGTTTTGTGCTTTGCACAG
>BDDA01000908.1:4093-19285 GCA_001662385.1 Chlamydomonas asymmetrica | reverse complement strand
TGGTGTTTTGGAAACCGAAACCGAGCCCCGGGCGCAGTCAATGTGGGCTGGGGGGGGGGAGCAGCGGGCACGGTGGGCGTGGGACGAGCACAGGCTCACCAATCTGAACCAGCTGAATGTGATCAAGACTTGCCTCAAAGGGTATGTTGGCAATAGTCAGCATGAGACGTGCAGCCTCGCCCAATCCTGCAACCACGGTCACAAGTCCAGCGATGTGCGCACACATTGATGCACACATGCATGACGTATGTGCGGGCAAACAGAGCGGAAGCAACCAGGCGTGATGAAAGCTCAGAGATGGGTGTGGTCAAGGCAACGGTCTTGTCACCTGGAACAAAGAAGTACGTGAACTTGATCGTTGGGTGCGTCATGGCGCCTGCGGCGGATTGCAGTTGACAGTGCGTGTCTGGTTGCGAGTGACGGATTAGACGGATTCCGGCAGGTGAGGTGGAGTGGCAGAGGGTACTGGTATGCGTACACTAAAACAGGCTTTACACAATGCGCTGTGCTGGTTGGGTCGGGCTTGCCGTTTATACACAGGCTGATGAAGTGGTCCATCGGAAACGAATCCGAAGGTGCGATAAGCCTGTTAACGGTCGACAGTAATGGGGTAAGCGACCCCGGGAGCGCTGGAGCGAGTCATCGATGCGCTGACCGCTTGCGTATGATCACTCTCGCTCGCGAAACACCCAGTGAACTACGCAACAAACGTAGGCGCTGCTTTGCCAGTTCTTGCAACTAACTGTATGTATGCCTCACTCCGCAACTGTGCGGCCTGCACCACAGTCAACGGAGGTGTCAGGCTATGAGTCCAGACTGAGAATCAGGCTATCACATCACTTGAGGCTTCCCCTAAGGTTCAGCATCAGCACAGGCGAACAGTGCCAAGGCAGTGCGTCCAAGTTGTGCAATGCCGCATCTGCTGTGTGCGCTTGGCGGCGCAGTGACAACTCCCTACAAACAAAGTGTTAAAAGTCGCAAAATAATCGGACCAGTTGGTGCGGGTCACTGCGACCTGTTCCGTGCAAGCTCAGCCGCAATCCTTGGTACGGGCCCCGTGTCGAGGCGCCTGCCGGCAGTGCTCAGCAGGACAGGTCACTGGCAGCTGGCTCAGCCTAGGACGGCCAGGTAAACAGCAACCCGCTGGCGGTAGGGCTTGCAGGGCGCTGTCCTTCGGGACCCTGCCCAGGAACATTGGGCACAGGCCTGCCTCCACTCAATCCAACCTGGCGAGGCGCCCAGAAGTTTCGATTACCGAAGCTGCACAAAGCAAGAGTGGGCTGTACACCTCCATGAAGACTTCAGCGTACACAGGCATGTCAATCTGGTGTCAGTACCGCTTGCCAGCACACTGTCACCACGCAATTACCACGCACACGCGCAGCGCCCGCAAGCTTAACTGCGTTACTCGCTCGCTCAGCAGGGCGGCACGTTGTATGATGCCACAGAGAACCCCACTGTGTTGGAGCCCAACAGTGCACACATGTACAGGCTTGGGTGGAGGATTCCTGGCTTGCGGTAGTTCATGGGCAGGGAGCCCTGCTTGCATGTACTGCTTGTATTGCTGGCGTGCATGCGCATCTGCACCTGCATGTGTGTACGCATAATGCATGTTTTCCGGGATGGGAAAGGTTACACAGCAAAGGCTCTGCTGTCGAAGCAGGCACGAGCAGGACAGGCATGTGCGTCGATGTACAGGTTGAGGTAGTTGAGGGAGGACGAGCTAAGCGCACTTCACCCAGTACATACATACACACACACGCGTACGTGCGTACATGCGTGCTGTGCCACGTACCATATGCAATCACGAGTGTGCCGAAAGAAACGGGAGCCCAATGGACCGTGAATGTCGCTGGTGCCAAGACTGTGCGCTGAGTCAGGGTGATGAGTGCGCTGAGTCAGGGTGATGAGTGCGCTGAGTCAGGGTGATGAGTGCGCTGAGTCAGGGTGATGAGTGCGCTGAGTCGGGGTGATGAGTGCGCTGAGTCGGGGTGATGAGTGCGCTGAGTCGGGGTGATGAGCAACACAATTTCATGCTGATGATGCTGATGATGCACTCTGCCCTTGTGGCCATGCATGCTGCTGCTGCTGAGGTACTGCACTAAGCCCTTGTGGCCCTCTTGCACACCATGTGCATAGCTTGGTGAACCTCTTCTGCTTGCCTGGTGCCATCTGGGGAGGGCATGGGCCGTGCGGCCAACACACGCCTGATGTAACATGACATAACGCAATTTCATGTGGCAGTTATCACCGACGCATGGCCTGGAACCAGCAGTCCTGTGGGCACTCAGCCCTGTAAACATGTACAGATGCATGAACCGCGTGCATGGATCGGACCTGCGCATGGATGCATGTATTTAACGGATTCGCATTGTGGACGGGTAGCTACACATGCAGACCGTCATATTGAGCGGCCTTTTGGCAATCGTAGCCTCATACATACCTGATGAATGGGGTATGCGTATGTCGCTTATGTGTGGGAGTGATGAATGCCCTGCAGTGTGCCCTGACCTAGTAAGCGCCAGCTATGTACTGCTGGCGGTGAGATGCTCAGCGTCTCCATCATGGGCTGCGCGCTGTCGCCATGAAGGACACATGAAGGACACATGGGTGGCACATGCGACAATGGCACGTAGGACAAACAAATCAATCGGCACCAGCCACAGGTCGTGTCAGCAAGGGTCATGGAGGATTCAACTGTTCAACTCAACCGCTTTAGTGGGTGTTGCAGCATGCGCAACCAACAAGGTTTGGGGGGGGGCGTCTGGTGAGGATCCCTCACTCACACTGCGACGACCTAGAGTAGGGTAGCCACAGCCAATGAGAGCGGAACAACAACGGAGCTTGTGAGCAACAACGTGGGTGAGGCAGCGATTGCAGGTGTGGGCCAATGGAGTATCTCATGGGCCATATCTGCCATCCGAGGGGCACCCGACCCTTCAGGCATCATCCGGGCGGAAGGCGGCACGCATGGGCTCGGTTTCTTTCTGGTAGAATGCCTTGATGGCGGGGATGGACGCGATCGTGTTGCGCCATGCCCTGAGCTCCGGGAATGCGTCCAAGACGGTGGTCGGAATGCCGGTCACTGCATGGCAATGTGCGTCGGCCAAATCAAGCAGACAGGTATGGGTTCAGGGTTCAGGGTTCATTGCTGCATGTGTAGTGGGAGGTCCGACATGCAATCCATGCATGCATGCATGCGATGTGACCTGTTCCTGCATGCGCTAGCAGGATGGAGGGATTGGTTGGTGGTACCATCCAGCACCAGTGCGTATCGGTGTATTGCATACCAAAGCAAGGTAGAGTTCCAGCCCCATCCAGCACTGCTCACAGTATCCCCCTTTTGACTTCCTCTTGAGAAGACACGCACGTGCTGTACACATGTTTACCACGTGTGCGCGTACAGCTCCGGAATGGGAAGAGCAGCGAGCTTGTGGCTGCCTCCATGCATCCCACCAGCTGCATGTTGATTGGCAGGCTTGTGTGTGCGCAATCGGCCGTGAGCAAAAATCAGCGGCAGCAAGAATCAGTGGCAGTGTGGCCTCACCATCCCACTGCAGCCCGCTGAGCAGGGTTGACAGATACACGAAGATGGAGAGGTCGGCCCAGCTGAGCTTGGAGCCGGCAAAGAACTCCCCCCCGTTAGCCGCCAACAATGCCTCCAGCTGCTTGAAGCGCAGCGAGAACACCTCAGCAGCCACCCTCTGACGCGCCTGCGCATGCGTATGGGGGGGCATGGAGAGGGGGCAGCGAAGCGTGACGGACCATGTGGGCATGACTGCCTCGATGTTGTCATGCAGGCATGGGGCGCATACGCAGGTACACAGCTGCATTTACCGCTGCAAGCCTATGCATGGTGAGACCACAGCCTGCTCCACCAGCGAGGGGACTGAAGGAAGCAAAGCGACGCTGTGCTGTGGGCGATCTGACTCTACCCAGCCACGCGTGGCGCTGCTGAGTTGCCAATGGTGTGGGCAATGCACCGGTAGGGCGGTGCATTTGATGACATCCACATGCTGGTGGTGCAGTAATCACCAGAACCTCCCACCCACAGCATCCACAGCACCCACAGCACCCACAGCACCCACCCACCTTGGCCTTCTCCTCGGCATCCTTGATGCCATGCGTGGCGCCGAACGCGTCCTGCATGTCTTTCACCAGCGCAACCGCCTGGTCCGCCAGCGCGGCCTCAAGCGCATCGCCCGGCATCAGGCCCGCCAGCCATGCAAAGTAGCGGTCTGCGGGCGTACATGTGAGCGTACGGGTGTGTGTTTAGAAATGTTTGGTTCCCATGGGGCCATGCAGTATGCTTTCCGTGGGGCCGTGCAGTGCACTTGTCATGCGTGATGATGATGACTGCACCTGAGGGTGGCGAGGTGTCTGGCCGTGTGTGCGTGTATGTGCGTTTTTGGGGGGGAGGTGTCAGATGCGCCAATTGGTTTTGACTACGCCGTTCGCAATGGGCCATTTGTGCACATCTGTATTGAACTGTATTGAAATGCATGCGCTATCGTACGCACATGAAATGGACCACTGAAGTTTCGTGGTTTGAGCAACTCACCGATCGCGGCGCTCTGAGCGATGGTCTTGCCGTCCACCACGGCCACCGGGAGGGAACCGAAGGGCGTGTTGGGCTTGAGGGCCGGCCACTCGCTGAACTGAACCCGCACATCCTGTGGTTTTGTTTTGAACGCAAACCATCCCAATCTGGCCAGAACTATTGGTGTGTGTCGCAATGTGCTCTACCGATCCGCAGCACGAACATAGGCCAAGCACTGGGCACGCGATGATTCAAGGTTTTCAAGTGTGCGGGGATGCGCTACGTGCGAGTTGACGCCAGGCCATGACAGTGCATGCTTCAGCGCATGCGTCAGTGATGGGTGCTGGGGGCTGGCCAGGTTGGTGTTTTGGCAACCGAAACCGCGCCGGCGCCGTTAGCAGCAGGCGGGAGGGGGGCGGGGGGGGGTGAGGGGGTGAGCGGTGGGCATGGTGCGAGCGCAGGCTCACCAACTGACCCAGCTGAATGCGATCAAGACTTGCCTCAAAGGGTATGCCGGCGACAGTTAGCATGAGGCGTGAAGCCTCGCCCAATCCTGCACCCAGGGTCGCAAGTCCAGCGGCGTGCACACGTTGATGCACACATGTACGCGCGGGCGAGCGTAGTGGAAACAGTGAGGCGAGTCAGAAACTCGGTAAGGGTGGCATGTGTTGTTGTTGCAAGCCAGCTGTCTTCTCACCTGGAAAAAAGAAGTATGTGAACCTGATCGTTGGGTGTGTCATGCTGGCTGCAGCGGGTTGAAGGCGGCAGTTGCGTGTGACAGATTGCAGATTGCGTCAGGCTAGGTGGAGTGGCAGAGGGTATTGGTATATTTGCAGTGAAACAGGCTTTAATTTATGCATTGTCCTGGTTCGGTTTGCCATTTATAGAGAGGTGAAGTGGTCCCGGGAAGTGGAAACGAATTGGAAGTTGCGATAAGCCTGTGAACAGTCCACAGTAATCGTCGCCGGAGAGTCGTCGGATGAACTGAACCCTTGCGCAGTGATTACTCTCACTCGCGAAACGAACATTTTAATACGCGACAAACCTGCTCCGTCAACCTGTTCTTGCAACTGTATGGCGCATTCCACATACAGCTTTGCACACCACAATGACTTGGGAGGTGTCAGAGTCCAGACTGTGCCCTCCTAAAACGATCATGTCAATTGGAATTTCCCCTAAGGATCAGCAGCAGCCCAGGCGAACCTCGCATTGTCAGTGCTAGCAGGTGTGCGTGTCGCGCGTGTGCGCTTGGGTTGCTTGACAACCACAGTGACAACTACTGACTGTACTAACGGCCAAGGTGGTGTGAGGCACTGATACCTGTTCCTTAAAAGCTCAGCCACATTGCTTGGTATGGGCCTGGGTCCAGGCGCCCGACAGCAGGCCCACATACAGGACGATGAGGCCCACCAGCAGGCAGCAGAGTTCGCAGGGCGCTGTCCTTCGGGACCCCTGCCCAGGAACATATGCGCACAGAAGCTCGAAGCCCTGCCTGCGCACAGCAGCTCGATGCCCTGCCTGCGCACAGGAGCTCGAAGTCCTGCAGTCAGGAAACGTCCTGGGGTGCTGCTTTGCCGTGCACACTCTCACTCCATTCTCGCGCGTGGTTGTACAATGGTACCACACACTGACGCCTACAGGGCGCTTGGTCATCCAGTGAGGATGCAGCCGCAGGGGCATGCCGCCCTGCATGCAGCCACACCGCAGCGTGGTTCGGTGGTTGACGTGCAGCAGATAGAGGCTGTGCATGCCCAGCCCATGCACTGCATGTGGGCAACCAAGGCAACCAGCTGATCCAGCGAAGCGGCGTTCAGCGGGCAGCGGGACTCAGGGGAGGCAGCTGCAAATGCTGACAGGTCCACAAACCCCGTGGTCTGCGGTCCTGACGCTCGCCTGCCGGCTGTACAACTGCACCGGGTGCGCGCTGTTGGGAACTGCTGTGCAGGATATCCATACGCCTGCTTGCTGCCTGGCAGCCGCACGTCCTCAAGCCGCTCGCTGAACTGCGCGTCGATTAACCACCCCATCCCCGCGCATCGCCAGGCGCCCAGACACACCGTACCGCATGTCTGTACCGCAGTACCGCGTGGGTGTGTTGCGCATGCATGCGCGCAATCCACTCTGACGCACCAGCCACGTCATGGCGGCAGTTACAAGTCGTGTGGGCAAGTTGCGTCAGCTGTTATGGAAGTGAGGCCCCACATGCGACTCATGCTGTTTAACGTAACAGGGGTGCGGCAATCAGGACAGGGAGACAGGATGAGGAGAGCGTTGTTGGGGGATACACACGGCACGGCAATACTAGGTACGGAAGGCACAAGGCAGCTGTTTCCCAAACACCTACAACACAGTCATGATGCATTTGCTGGAAGTAACCCATGTGACTGTCAGGAACATTGTGCCTGTGAAAAAAACTGTTGCTTGCATCAAGCCGGGGGGCGGGGGGCGGACGGGGTCTCTTGTCTCCTGGTCCCCATCTGGCGGGAGCATGGGCCGTTTGGCCGACACGCGCCTGATGTACCCCCAATCATGCATGACATCCAATCCATTGGGTGCATGTAATCCTGCACGCACCGCAGTGCGTCCCCACCACCTCCACCCCGCAATAGTTTACAAAAGCCGCAAGTCAGCTCAGGTATATCGCTCGCCATCAGCCAGGTCACGCGCAGTCTCCATCCATACGCATGCGCGTATGCACACTGCATGGCCCCACGGGAATCACACGGCCTGGCTGTAGCAGCGTGTACGAGCCTGGAGCTCACCTCACTGGTGGTGACACGCCCAGGGGAGTGGACACACCCATGCTCATTCGACGCGTAGTGCAAGACATGCAGGGGTTAAGGACTGCAGGCCCATTTGGCAGGCCTGCATGCATGGGCGCCGAAGTGAATGCGACTGTCTGAATGCGTGTGTGTGTGGAGGCGTGCCTTGAGTGCATGATGCATGTACAGGGTGGAGCGTACATGATTGATTGACTTACCATCACTTGGCCGATCAGGCCATTCATGGATAGGGTTAGTGGACATGAAGTTGCGTGGGGGGGGTGGTCGTGCGTGTGTGCGCGTGTGTGTTATGTGGTTTGTGGTGGAGCGTACGGGAGTCCTGCACGAGGTACGCTTGGACGGCTCATCCTCACTTCGTCAGTTTGTGTGCAATCCAAAAGGGGCAAACAATTTGTGCACTGCACCATCATGCTCAGACAAAAGCAGGGCCTAGTCGTGAGGTCTAAGGTGTCCCGGTCGTGTTCCTGATGCCATCAGACGCGTCCTGTCCGCCGCCCCCGTTTCCTTCTCTGAAGATACGATTCGTTTTGAATGGCCTATGCTCTGGTTAGCAGACCATGCACTCGTGCAGCTATGGCTGGGGTAAACGGGTGCAGGCCTGCAATGGCGTGCAAACATTTTAAGTGCGTTTCCTGCAGTTGGCTCGCAGCGCACTGTAAACCGGATAGCTCATGTCAACCGTACCAGCTGAGGCCAACGGCCAGCAACCACCTCAACAGGCCTCCAGCGCTTGCTAATTATGCAGCGTGGCAGACGATTCGAGCAAGGCGTCCCAGATGCGCCAAGTGTCCATCCTTGTTGCTGCCAGGCCGCCCTGAAGGTGACCGTTGTGCTCCCTGACAGTTTTCACTGCCAGACTGCTGCAGGAGTTGAAAGTGTGCTGCATGAGCACAAACGTCTACCAAGTACCAGGCTGCTGCACTTTTGGCCAGTCGTGAAGTCCGCAGCCTGTCATGGCTTGACCCAGGCAGTTGCTTGCCAAAATCACGGAATGAACCTGGGTTTGGCCTGAATGTTTAGCACAGGGGCGCACGGCTCCGTGGTGCTCAAGGGTGGTAAGCATATTGAGATGCAAACTAAAGGTGTGAACGAGGCTGTCAGAACGGAGGCTTGCACGAGTTACTGCGCTGGTCAAGCGCCTCCTCGCACTGCCTTGTCTGAGTAACGTGCGTTTATGCGCTGCTCTTAACGATTGCGGGGGCACAGCACGGACAGCACGACAGATTATGTTGCAGCGCACAGCATCGCAGGCCAAATGGTGCAACGTTTCACTCGGTCGAAACGCTATAAAGGCGTCCCAGGAGGACTAACAACCGTAAAAGGCCTCCCTTTGCTGAATGCTCCTTAACGCTCGGCGCCTCTCACTCTCAGCACAACCGCTGTACCAAAGCACAAGACAGCACGTTCGTGCGCTTGCAGCACAGCGCCCTTCCGCGATGGCGTACCCCAAGATCAAGCTCACATACTTCGCCATTCCTGGTGAGTGTGACAGTTGTGACATTCGCTTGCATGATTGGAACTGCAATACAGCATGTTTGTCAAACCATCGTTGTGCACGAATTCTGACATCTTGACTTTTGGCCTCCTGGAAACACGGTGTATCAACTGGAGGTGCACAGCAAGCTTAACTTGCAGTTATTTGTATGGTATGCAGGCCTGGGCGAGTGTTCTCGCCTGATTCTCACGATCGCTGGCATCCCCTTCGAGGTGTGTTCAGACTATCCGCAGAGAAAGATGGCTCTATTTCTTTCCATGTACAGTAGTGCTTGGCAGTTGATTCTCGTGCTTCATCGTGTGCTGGCGCCCTCTACTACGTGTGAACTGTGTATCGTTCGTGCTTGACGCTTGCAGGATGTCCGAATTCAGTTCAGTGACTGGCCTGCTCTGAAGCCCACGACACCGTTTGGCTCGCTGCCTGTGGCGGAAATCGACGGCAAGGTCCTGGCGCAAAGCGGCGCTCTCGGTGCGTCCACATCCTTGCCATCGTTGTTTTCACGCTTGCGATCTCACTGCCACCCTTGTATGTGAGCAGAGCATTGCCAACTTCACACTTTGCTCAGTTTGTGTCACCTACTGTAATCCTGTGTGTGAACTTGTGCTTTGGTGTCACTGTGTGACAGAGCGCTATTTCGCTCGCCTGGGCGGCCTCAGCCCCGAGGATTCGTTGGACCTCGCCCTCGCGGACCAGACCGTGTTCCTGGTGAAGGACATCGCCGATGCAGTGTCTCCCACCGCCCGCATAAGCGACCTTGAGGAGAAGCTCAAGGTGGGTGTATTGCAAGTTTGTAGCTCCATGCATGCGGTTTCGGTGATTGTCTGGTTCCGGAGCAGCAAAAGAGACGTTCTCCATGTAGCCTTGCATGTTCAATCATACACCAGCAAGCAGACGCAAGCAGCCATGCATACGGTGCCCATGTGGGTGCTTTCGAGCAAGGTACACAACAAACGGTGTGTGTGTGTCTGGCTTGCAGGCCCGCAAGAAGATCGTCGATGAGGTGTTCCCAGTCCGCTTCAAGCAGCTCACGAGCCTGCTGACCAGCAACGGCGGAGAGTACTTTGCCGGCAAGGCGCTCAGCTACGCAGACGTCACGGTATACGTGTACCTGTCGAACATGATCAGCGGCAACTATGACGGTGAGTCAGGCCTGCAGTCGTGCACTCGTCGATCGCTTCGGGCACTTGTTCACGCGCAGCCCTGGTGTACACCGCCAATGCTGGCATCCCGAGTCCGTGCTGTATGGAGGCACTTGCATTTGCCAGCAGTCCGTCGGCCCTTTCACCTTCCTCAGCATCCCTGCCCCCCCCTCCCGCCCCCCCCGGCTTCCGCCTGGCAGGCGTTCCCAAGTCCCTATGGCTGTTGGTGACGCTTATCTGCGCCCTGCCTAACCCTCCCTTGCCCCCTGCTACATGCACTTTCCTTTTTGTGTTGCCCCTCGACTCATGCAGGCATCCCCAAGACCCTCCTGGATGACTACCCCGAGCTTAAGGCTTTCCGCAACAAGATTGCGTCCATCCCCGCCGTCAAGGCATACTTCGAGCAGGAGACCAATACCGACGCTGTGCGCCTGGCCTTCCGCCCGGACGCAGAGCAGTAACCGTTGCAGCGAGCCGCAACGGACTGCTGCCGCCGTTAGTGTTCCTCGTACCGTACTGATTGCAGGCTGTGCCTTTGCCTGACGCACTATAATGCAGAGCCAGGCTGCCGACCACCGCTTGCAATACTAGCTTACACCGAACCAAACTGCATCGCTGATAACTTTGTATTTGCCTTGAGCCATCCAAGACGCAGCTCACGGATTGGAGGGTCCATGACTGTCGTGTCGTGTGGGTCCTGCCGGCTGAGTGTCGCGCTCAACCCTAGGTGCAAGAACGCGGTCGTATTGTTTACGCAAGCAATTCACACGCTGTAGAACGTGCTCTGCCTTTTATACTGCACAGCGCCAGGGTGCGGCACGTTTCTCGGGTTTGCTTGACACAATGTGGGGTGGGGATGGTGGGGATGCCCTGTGACGTGGTGCATGCGGGCAGCCCCGCATGCATGCGTGCCCCGGGGTGCGGAGAGTTGAGTGTGTGTGGGGGGGGGGCATTGCTGTATGCAAGCATGTTGTGCTGAAGGGACAACGCCTGGCGGTCGTATGACATAGTACTCACGATGCTTGTGAAGGGGCTGCCACGCGCCTACATACGGTAGCAATTGTGCTGCCGTGTAAATGCGTGTACATCGCCCAACATCGCTCTCCTCCAGCTGTCTCACTGTCGAACAGCGCAACAGACTCACTTCTGTAACAGCTGATGCAACCTGCCCACACCACCTGTAGCTGCCATGACCTGCGGATTGTGCATTGCCGTGCAGCATGTGAACGGCTCGATTGCATGCTCAGCACTGGCACCCTTCAGTTGCAGCCGGCAGCATCGAAGCGCACAGGATGTTGGCATGAGCGCAGGCAGATGGGCAGAATCGTCCTCGTGTCGTTGGTTGGCATACATGAACGTAGCATTGCATGAGTATGCCATCGGCGGATTGTTGACGAATACCGGTACTGCTCCGGTATGGGTGCAGTGCTGCAGTACTGCAGTGAGGACATGCAGTATGATATGTCTGTGCGCCTGGCGATGCACGGGGGAGGGGGTGGGTGAACAACACAGCGCAATTTGGTGAGCTTGAGCACGTTCTGTCGCCAGGCAGCAGGCGCATGAGTGTCTTGCAGTGATTTGCACCAGGTTGTTGAGCCCCTCCGTACCGCGCGCTGCGCACGATGTGCACACGGCAGGCAAGGCGGCATGAGTACGAAGGGAGCGCCCTGGCGGTAAATGCTGCTGCCTGTCCTGCCTGCCCGCTGCACAGCACTTCACTGGATGCCTACATGCAGTGCACGGGCTGGGTGTGCAGCCGTGCACGCCACGCACGTCAATCACAGTGAGAACCACGCTCCGCTGTGGTGGCATGCAGGGCGGCATGCCCCTACGGCTTCACCGGCAGTAAGTGACCAAACGCTCTGGAAATGTCAGCGTGTGGTGATGTTGTACGCGCGCGCGCGCGTTGAGTGCGTACCGTACATGCAGGGCACAGCACCCAGCGCATTTTGTGCAAGCAGGTCTGTCTTTGCGGATGTGCGATGGGGGGGGAGGGAAGTTGGGGGAAGGGCAGGAGGGCAAACCTTGACCTGTGGACCCATGCAGTTGCCAATGACAGGCACATTACGACCACATTACTGCCCTGCGTCGCACGTGCGTTCACTGTAAACCGGTCACTGAAACCAGGACATGGGAGCTCTTGTCCGTCTGAGAAGAAGGCTTCGACCCAGTTTTTCATCTCGGCGTCTCCAGTGGTTCAGACGTCAGCGTTTTCTGGCTCCATCTGCACCTCGCCGAAGCCCAACGGCTCAGTCAACCACGCTTAGCCCATTGCCACGCCGAAAAAGAAAACCACAGCATGGTTATTCCCACCGTAATTTGCTGTTACCAATACAATATATTTACCTGGTCTTATGGACATCGATGGGTTGGTATTTTTCGTGCGCCCGAGCACTGAACCTGGTTTTGAACCCTTTCCTGGCAAGAGTGCCGCCCGTGTGATGACAAGTGCGTGCGAGCTCATTGTGGCAGTTTGTCCTGAAAATCTTTTCAGGCAGTTTGCCTGCAGATTGTCTTTGCGGCAGGTTCAGCAGTCTTGGCAGTTGGGAAGATGAGTAAGAGTGATAGTGAACACTGTCAGCACCAAGGGCACATTAGGCAAATTAGGCAGGTGCCGCAGCTGCCCAGGTGGCTGCAACACACACCACTTTACTGCACCCATGGAAGGCATGCCACCAGCGTCCATGATATAACTTGTTCGTCACCTCAAATCACCTTCATACTCCGTCAGACTCAGTTCATCAGTATACACTACCAGTCGACAACCCCGGGTAATAGCACAATCCACAAAGCAAGCAAGCTATCACAGTCTCTGCTGAAGCTAGCCAATCAACAAACAACAGCCGCAGGCATCCTCACAACGCAAAAACTGATGATGTCGCCCTTGAAGTCCTCCTCCTGGATGGTCTCTGTGCTGGCGCTGCTTGCGCTGCTTGCCGCTCAGCATGCATACGCGGACGGCGATGACCCTGATGGCCCCCACCTCAAGTACATAGCCAACGCGAATGGCGCCAAGACGGTGAGCGAGCGAGCGGACGGTGCCCGCTTGGGGCTGCCATTGCACGATGCACTGCCAGCTAGCTGGCCTGGCTGGTCACGTACTGAATGCAGGGCCCGGACGCATGGCGGACAATGAAGGGCGATTGCAGGGACACTGCAGACACTGCTAGCTGTGCTCACCCGCTGCAGCTTGCCAAGCACTCACTGATCAATAATACCAGCAGTCTCCATGTACCGTTTGCATGTATGCATGTATGTGCTCGGCAAGCTGCGCCGCCGTCGTGTGGTTGCTGGGGCGTATCGATGCATTGAGCCTGAGCGCATGCACGCTGCTCTGCAGTCTTTCAAACTGTGCTGCATGTCTGTGCCTGCCCGCAGATGCCCGTCCCGGTCCAGAGCTCCGCTTCTGGAAAGTCGATCCTCAAGATATTCGCCGACCACGCCACAGTGTCGGTGACCCTGAACAACCTCAACAACCTGGTCGCGGTGAGCACGCTTGCCTGTGTGTTTAGAAATGTTTGGTTCGCGTGGGGCCATGCACCACACCTGTATGTGCTGTTGACAAGGCATGTGATCAATCATCCATCCAATACACGCGCACTGGCAGGTTTGCCGCCGGGCAGGTGTCCCCCACGGCCCCTGCTGCCTCCGCTTCTGCAATGCAGTCCAAACGCACGCCTGACACGGCTCAAAACATGTGTGTGCGTGCTTGCGACATGCCTGCTGCAAAGCACCCACGCTCATTCGGTGGGCTCGCTTGCCTGTAACACATGAATCCGAACCTCCCGCACATACATGGAATCACACTGCACGGCCCCATGTGAATCACACTGCATGGCCTCACGGGAGTCTCTTGCTGTCACACGGACACGTGCAAACAAGCATGTGGACCTGGGCGGCAGGCCTCACGACTGTGAGAGGCGAGCTGTCACACGCCTGATCGGTTCCTGATATCGGTTCCTGATTGGTTCCTGATTGGTTCCAGATCAGTTTGGGATTGGTTCCGGAGCGGTTCCTGACCGGTTCATGATAAAGGTTATTGTCTTATTGATATCTGTTTCTTGATTCCCTGACCACTGTCACCTATGCCCTCCCCGCAGGCTCACATCCACTTCACTGGGGCAGACAGCTCCAACCCCACCGGCTCAGGCCCCCCCGTCGTGTGGCTCATCCCCTTCCTCAACGCGCCGACGGACCCCCAGGCCCTCAGCCCGCCGCTGTCCATCAGCGGCACGCTTCGGACCAACGAGTACATGTTCAACGGCACCCACCTGCAGGGCGATGGCGTGTACCCGCCCGGCTCCAGCCCAGAGCAGAAGTTCTTCTTCTTCAAGCAGTGGGCGCAGTACAACAAGCTGTACTTCAACGCCCACACCACCGCGTTCCCTGCTGGAGAGATCCGTGGCAACTACGAGCTGCAGCTGTCCTAGCTGCATGCATAGCGATAGTGACTGAATCCAGCAGGAAGTTTACTCAGCCACGTGCTGGCTGGACTGTTGGCCAGCTAGAAGCTCCATCGCAGTTGCTCGTGAATAGTGCAGTCAGCTCATCGCGCTGTGAGCGACGGGCAATATGGGTGAATTGCATGAGCTGGGTGGGGGCAGGGACGGGTGATGCTAATAAATGGCCCCCATAAATGGCTGAAGCGCAAACCACCGAATCATGGGCTTCTCTGTACTTGTTCGTGTTTCAACCCCCATGTGTCCCTCATTGTGACCTTTGTGAGCAATTGCGCGATTTGGGTATGGCTTTCAGCTGCCCTGCCCTGCATGTGCAAGTGGCACGATGATGGGCGTGCCGCCGTATCTGCTGTTTTTAGGCGCGCTGACCGCTGCGTGTATACGCCCCCCCGCCCCCACACCCATCGCTCCTGCTGCAATCGTATCACAATGGGCCAGAGTCCAACGCAATGAGCCAGCCACCCAGGGTCTCAGTCAACTACAAAAAAAATAGGGAGAATACCAGTTCTAGCACAGTTGGATTTCTGGCAGGTTTTGTGGGGGAAGAAGCTTCCCCATCTGGGCCTGCTTCGCTTGCGAAAGGCACTTAAGGGTTAGGCGCGATATGGGTGGTATGATGCAGGTCGCCACCGAAGGCTGCAAACAGAGCAAGCCGAATGGTGAGCGCGCGAGCGACCGAAGGCCGTTCAAAACAACGCGCCGTATATGGTCGACGTCAGAGAGAGGCGAGGCTGTGTTTGTGAAAGCGCGAGCTGCCTTTATGTCTACAGCTCGG
>BDDA01000907.1:29282-44474 GCA_001662385.1 Chlamydomonas asymmetrica | reverse complement strand
GGACAGAGACGCCATTTGTCCAGACTGAGTTGCCCATCACAAACGTGGCACCGCCTTCGACCTGAGAGGTGTTCTGCATTGACTGCATCAACCCGCCAAGCTCGGTGTTGAACGCCGCCTCTGTGAGCTCCCCAATCGCTAGCTGTCCCTGCAGCAGCGTCTGAAGCTGAGTGTATGTGGAGGATGAGGTGCCTGCAAACGGTGCACACACCGAAAACTTTAGCCTAACTGTCAAGTTGGTCCAGACTGGAGCTGACTGGATGGAGAAAAGTTGGAGGGGGAGTTGGCCCTGCGCCCTCCGCTCAGCACCGAAACCCCTTATTGACACGACCAGTTGTAGGAGAAGGTTCTGGCTACAAGCCCTTCCCTTGTTTGATTTTTGGACGTCGCGCACCAACTGTACAGCTAGCCAAGCACATCCGTGCACAGCAAAGGTGCCAGGCTGGCCTAGCTGCTTCCAGCCGCTCAGGCAACTCACCGGCGCCGTTGAGAGCCAGAGCCAGAGCATAGTATGTGCTGACAGGGGAGAGGAAGACGCCTGCACCAGGAGTCACAGGCGGTTTGTGCCGGTGTGACCGCGTGCATACGTTCATGCAAGGCGCAGCAAGCGGCAACGTTGGTGTACAGACCGCAGCAGGTGCTGGTGACCTACCCTCCGGCTTGCCACTGATGTCAGGGTCTTGGAGTGCAGTGGTGAACAGCTGAAAGCCAACCTGCGAAAGCAGCGATGGTGCGACGGTCTCGCTAACTGTCTGGCTGCCGGTCGCTGCCATACCGATGACCGCTATCAGAGAAAGCCTCTCGCTCAAACAGAGGGGTTTGAATGCGTGGCAACTTGACAGTGTGGTGCACCTGAAGAGCAATGACCTGGCTTGCATGTTTTCCCAGCGGGGCGTAGGGCTAGTTGGGCTTACTTGGATGCATACCGTAGCAATCCGAACCTGCAGGCCTGCCAGCATGGGACAGCTCAGGTGCGCGAGCATAGGACAGCTCAGGTGTGTCAGCTCTGGTATTGCCACCTGCCCATCTTACCTGCAGGCCTGCTGGCCATCCCACGGGGTCACACCGTCACACTGATACACCCACATTTTCCCTCCAACCTGTCCCGTCCAGCTGGCATGCATGATCAGTGAGTCATGGCTGTGTGATAGCAGGCAGGAATGCAGTTGGCTCCACCTGCACGCCCCGCGGATTTACCCAGTGCCCCCAGTGAGGGCCCCAACCCTGGCCGCTCATCCCTATCGTCTGCTTTGGTTGATAGTCTAGAGGGCATAACTCATACCCCTGTGCGCGAGCAAGTACAAAGTGTGAAACGAAGCCAGGCAGCTCACAGGTATGACATAGCCCACACGACAGTTTGGGACATACACGCTTCTAGGGGTACACATTCCGTCCTGGAGGACCAGCAGGTTTCAGTGCGAAAATGGGTTGCATGTCCAAAATCGGGCTGACGTGCACTGCCAGCCTCATCGGCTTGGCTAGACCTGGACAGCATGCAAGCCTGAAGGCAGCAACAGCGAGCTGATCCTGCCCGCCAAACCCCAGGGGAAAGTGCGTCAATGCATCAGTGTGCTTTCATGTTATTCGTAGGCGCCGCCCTGGTTGTAAGACAACAGCACACTGCAGTTGCCGCATCTGCACTCATCACTGGCGTATGCGGCTGCCCTTCGAAACGCTTCAGCTGTCTGCTTTTGGGCTGCCTGAGATACTGAATTGTGTTCATTTTGCATGAATGGTTCCCGCGTAGCACGCATGCAAGTCCTAATGCGGATGGCGGGCAATGGCAGACCAACTGCGGTACCAATGGGAACGGGTTACACGGACTGAAGCAAGCTTGATTGAAGTACAGTTTATGTGCAGGGCATGCCCCGGGTGGACACCAACCCGCATTTACGCCTGCAGCAGGCTTGCATGCAGCAGAGGGAGGCTTACAGGACATTTGCAATGACCCACATGCGGGGCGGGGCAGCCTGCGGCAAACTACCACCGTTTTACACCCCGTTAAGCATGGTTGTCCGGGAATGACCGCCTGGTTGTTTGTAGATGAATTCGCAGTAACCATGATCGGTACACTCAAATGCAATACAGCGTTACTTTCACGAACATGCACATGCATCTTACGCGGCACACGGACAACGGTCCGGAACAGGGTTCAATACCAGGTTCAATACTTCAATGCAAAACTGGCCTCAAGCTACAGCTGCACATCCTGCTCAATGCCTGGCAGGCGGTGTCCAATGCCAATACCATGCAAAAGTATCGCTCCGCGATTGAGCCTGATCACATCGGGGTTGCTCGGGGATTGGCTACTCTGAGGGGTCCTTGATGAGTCCGATGAACACGGGCACCTTGGTGGGCGCGTGCTCAATGATGAACAGGAAGGGGCGGTCGAAGTAGAGCTCCTCGGGGGGCAGGGGCATGCACATCATCATGATGGCGCCCGTGGCTGCAGCACACGGGGAGGGGGGCGGGGGAGCAACACGCAGCGTGAGCACGACGACGGGGTTGCGGAGACGTGACTGATGAGTTGTGTGAGCGTGATCGTTTCTGCACGCTGGGCAGTTGCGTGTGCCCCACAGCAGTGTCTGTGCATGCTGGGCATATGGCTTTGGAACACAGCAAGCTGAAGGCGTCACGCACCAAAGTCTGCGACCTGGGCCAAAGTCACAGCTGTACGTCATTACATATGGTCCATGTGTGATGCTGTCGCAGGGCAGATGCCAATGTGCCAATGTATGTGCCCATGGTGCTAGCCAGTGCTAGCTCATGACACACGATCCCAACCCTCAAACCCCTGGGCGCCACTGCGCATGTACACACCGTACTGAGGACGAGCCCCCACACTCCTTGCTGCTGCCACTAAAGCAAGCATGTTACACAGAGTCAATTGCAGTAGTGCACTGCAGTACTGCGCACCAAGTACTAAGCATTCAGCCCACCTGCAGCTGCGACTGTGCCCTCCTCGTCCACCTCCACCACCGCCTTGTGCACCACGTCGCTCACGGACAGCGGGGCGGCGGACAGGCGCGAGAAGTCGGCGTGCCCCGCAAACGCATCCGTGACACCCAATGACTTGAGCACGCTTGCTAGACTCATTGAGGATGAGACCTTGAACTTGGGGAGGTAGATGTGGGTGCGGCGGTTGGGCTTGAAAGGCTCCTGCGTTACGAAGCGGTTACGGAAAGAATCATGCACATCCTATCGATATCAGTTCACATGGCACTGGTGGGGCAGACGCATGCAAAAGGTGCACATGTCAACACCACATCTTAGGGCGGTGCTAGACAGCACTGGACGCTGACACTTGGGAAAGGAAGGCCGCGATGAGGGACTGTGGAAGGAATGGGACAAGGGTGGCAGGTCATGCAGGTCCGCTTCCTCAACATGCACCAAACGCACACATGGCATGCCGTGGCACGGTACCGCATCAGTTACTGCCTGAAAGCGTGAACCGGCCCTAACTGCTCAGCCCACCTGCAGTGTGGAGTACTTGTCCAGGACCGCCCCGACCGTCACCCTGGGGTCCGGCAGCACCAGCTTGGCCACCCAGTCACCTCCCTTGTACGGCAGCGACACCGCCACGTACACCCCGTCCTCATGGTGCGCAGTGAGGCGGTCGCGCGGCTCAAACAGGCGGTTCATGAAGGGCACCTGCTTCACGTCGTTGGCGGCCGTGGTGAAGGCCCTGGGCTCAGTGTTCCTGCGCATGCAACAGAGTAGCAAGCCAGGGTGAGGATGGCATGCGCGGGCGTCACGGCAGCACACAGCCGCAAGGACAGTGCCGGTGCGGCGGACAGGAATGCACGAGGAGGAGCAGGAACCGAGCAGCGACGGGCGGTGCGGTGGAATGGTCGTCCTGCAACTGCTAGATAATGTGCGTGAACGGACCGCGCATGCAATGCGTTCATCGATTTCATCCAATCAAACTAATTTTCATGGTTTTATCCGCATGCAGAGGTGCGTGCTCTTATGCTGTGTCCAGCCTGTGTGCGATGCGCCTGCCCTTCAGCACCTGTATCGGCGATCGCCAAATACGCCTGACGAGTGTGTTGGTGTGATGCATGCGCCATGCCATGCCTTCATGCATATGGCTCCAGGGTGCACACTCACTTCTTGTCAAAGGGGCTCTGCCATAGGCCCTTGAAGTACAGCGCGTTGGCGAGGACGGCCTTGAAGTTGTCTGATGACACAAGCTCCGTAATCTTGCCCTGAGTTATCTGAGACACCCACGAGTTGATGTCCGCGGCTTTCCCTTCCCTTGCAGCTGCCTGCAAGAGTGTTTAGTGGAAACGGCAGTGGAAGCAGAGAGCATAGCTGTCAGGCTTTGTTTTTGTTTTGCGAGGGCACCAGCCCTGTGTGTGTGCCCGCTTGCCAGGTGCACATGGCCAACGTCACACCCTGCGAGGCACATACCTTGTAAATTGACTCCATGGAGGAGGCATAGGGAGCCTGGACAGAGACGCCATTTGTCCAGACTGAGTTGCCCATCACAAACGTGGCACCGCCTTCGACCTGAGAGGTGTTCTGCATTGACTGCATCAACCCGCCAAGTTCTGTGTTGAGCGCTGACTCTGTGAGCTCCCCATTCGCCAACTGTCCTTGAAGGAGCGTCTGAAGCTGAGTGTATGTGGAGGATGAGGTGCCTGCAAGCATCACACATAGCATCACCAAACTTCGCCTAACCAAGTCGATCCAGACTGGAGAAAAGCAGGGGGAATCGGCCCCGCGCACTCCGGTCAGCACCAAAACCCCTTATTGGCACTACCATTCGTAGGAGAAGGTTTGTGGACCCAAGCCCCGCCCTTGTTTGAACGTCGAACAGCAGCACTGAACTTGTACGGGATGCGCAGCAAGGTGGGCTGCCCCCTGCGAGCATAGCCCGGCTTGCAGCCGCTCAGGGAACTCACCGGCGCCGTTGAGGGCCAGAGCCAGAGCATAGTATATGCTGACAGGGGAGAGGAAGACGCCTGCACCAGGACGGAGTCAGGGGTGGTTTGCGCCTGGTGTGACCACGTGCAAGCGGCAACGTTGGTGAACAACCGCAGCAGGTGCTAGCGACCTACCTTCCGGCTTGCCACCGATGTCAGGGTCCAGGAGCGCGGTGGTGAACAGCTGAAAGCCAACCTGCGAAAGCAGTGATGGTGCGACGGTCTCGCTGCCGGTCGCTACCATCCCGATTACCGCTGTTACAGAAAGCCTCTCACACAGAGGTTGTTTGAATGCGGGCAAGCTTAAAAGTGCCGTGCAGTTTAAACTAGGTTCTGAGAGCAATAACCGGTGATTGGCTTTTTCAGGAAGGAGATGGGCTTTATACAACGTTGATGCACAGCAATCCGGGCCTGGAGGCCTGGCATCCAACCGGGTCACACTGTCACACTAATGCACCACACGTCAACACATCTTCCCACATCCCTATCAGCTGGCATGCTAGGTCATAACTGCGCAAGCAGGAGGGTGGTTGGCTGGTGGGCTGTGCTCCACCTGCATGCCTTGCGGAGTCACGCACCAGCGTAGCGGTGCGGCGCGGCGATTCACCCACCGCCCCTGTCGCATGTTCTTCTTGGTCCAATGAGCATAGCTCAACCCCCGTGCCCAAGTGCAGAGCTTGGCTGCTCACAGGGACGACATAACCCCAGCGACGACCTGGGTGGGACAGGCTGGTCCTGTTAGGGATATGGTGCTTTACACATTCTGTCCTGGAGCCCGATGTTTTTGTGCAAAACGGGGTGCATGTCCCAAACCCGCCTGACATGCACTGCAGGCTACAGCGGCTAGGCTAGACTGGACGAATGTTTGCGCACATTGTCAGCTTTGAAGTGAGTCCAGGGGTGCTTCCACCGCCACAGCAGTCCAGCCACACTCGTTTTAAACTTGGGCTGACGTGCAGAACATCCTGGAGAGCAACCCATGAGGGACAGCACTGAAGTTCAGAGGGTGAACAAAGACAGCAACAGGGAGCTGATCCTGCCCCGCCAAACCCCGGGGGGGAGTGCTTCAGCGCACCAGCTTGCTCGCATGCTATTCACAGGCCTAGCTGTGCGGCCAACAGAAGTCTGCGAATGTCCCGTGTGCAGTTGTGCAGGCAGCGCTGGCGAATGCGGCTGCTGGTACAAGCTTGAGCTGCACGCTGGTGGGCTGCATGAAACACTGAATTGTGTCTGGGAGTTGTGGGGCAGGACAATGCACGCACGCCCATACATGCAGCAGGCAAGGCCTGACCGCAGCTGTCTGATGCAAATCGCAAGCGCCATGCAAACTGGGGTACGACCAATGGGAACGGAGTTACACTGGAGTACAGCGTGTGTGTGCAGGGCATGCCCCAGGTGGACACAGCAGGCGGTTGCCACAGCGGGCCAAACAATTCACATGCTACAAGCATGCGTGTATCCGATTGCAGGAGCAAGATGGCATACAATTATACAAAGGAAACTGATGTATTTTGAGGGTCAGTGTTTGGGTACAATCCTTGGGAGTTGGCGCTCATGACTATGCACACGGTGGTAGGATGGGTAACGACAATGGTGGCAGCCCAGTTACCTGTGGCCATGATATCACCCCCTATGTGTGTAGAGGGCGGCCAATTCCAACCATGCATGGGCTTGCTAAGACGCCCGCGGATATATACAGCTGGCTGAAGCCGGTGCAGGCAGCCAGTGGTCAATGCCCGAATGTTGCATATGGACAAGGTCACATGCGGGGAAACAACAGCTTGGTCGATTCACCACAAATCAGCAGTGTGGTGGTGTTCTGACTGACACCAATGCGGTGTCTTGGTCGCCAGCCATCGCTTAGGCCGCAGGGTCCTTGATGAGTCCGATGAACACGGGCACCTTGGTGGGCGCATGCTCAATGATGAACAGGAAGGGGCGGTCGAACACAACGTCCATTGGTGGCAGCGGCATGGCGCGCGTCATCATGATCCCGGTGGCTGCAACGCGCAACACGACATGACATACCAGGTGGGCATGAGCTGCATCAACGCAGTGTTGCAACCACATCAAGTGTGACAGCGACACGACACCTTGCATTATAGTTCCATGACGGCTGCAGTGGCACACAGGATGTGGCCCAGCCATGCGAGCACAGAAACCATGTCAGGCAGCAGCTGCCCTGAAACGGGACGGACGCAATGCACACAGGCGACATGGTGCCTGCATGCATGCATCCCCATTCGCGTTCTTTAGTGAATCGCGCTGCCACAGACAAGTACACTGCGCGATACTCCCTGCCTGCCATGCATTGCACTGCAACCGCAGCAGCCCGGCGCTCAGCCCCACTGGCATCCTATCCGCCTATCCCGCACCCTAGCTCACCTGCTGCCGCCACTGTGCCCTCCTCGTCCACCTCCACCACCGCCTTGTGCACCACGTCGCTCACGAACGTCGGTTCCGCCGCCAGGCGCGAGAAGTCGGCGCCGCCTGAGAATGCGTCGGTGACGCCCAGCGCCTTGAGCACCGTTGAGAGGCTCATGGAGGACTCCACCTTGAACTTGGGGAAGTAGAGGTTGGTGGAGCGGCGCACGCTCTCGTACGCGACATCCTGCACGGGGTGGGTTGAGCATGCACAGGGCTTCGAGAAGACGGGCCTTGGGGAGCGCGTGGCCAACTGCTTCGTCACCATGCTTGGTTGGGGCCACGGGTTGGCATGCACACGCAGTACTGACGCGTACGCTGAAGCGTCGCGCGATGCAGTCATGCAGTACAGGCACAAATGCTGGGTAGATGCACGAGCTGGCCAAGATCTTGAGGTGCAGGGTGTGGGTCTGAGTCACTCTGCGGCCTGCAGCCTGGCAGCGTTTACTGTGCGACCGCTGGGCTGCTGCTGGGCAAGCGGCAACCAGGCGGGCCAGTCGAGGCGGCCGCCGTGCCCCACATCGGCCTGCGTGCTGTCAACACGATCATCCGCCACTGACAATGTGCCGATTGCCATAGCATACGGAGGCTGCCAGGTGACACGGCTGCCTGTGTGGACGCTCACGTGCCGCCGGGAACGCCGCGCAAAATCCTGTCTTACGGGCTGACAGGTTTTCCAACATGCGCAGTACGGGTATACCGGCATGCATGAGGCGTGCCCACACCTACCTTGACTTCAGCGTACTTGCTGAGTGCAGTGGCGACGTCCACGCTCGCTTCCGGCAGGATCGCTATGGCAACATAGTCCTCGCCCTTATAGGGCAGCGCCACGCTGGTGTACGTGGCCTTCTCGCGGTGCATCAGCAGGCCATCAGAGGCACCGTAGTTGTGCATCATGAAGGGCACCTGCTTGACGGCGTTGGCAGCGGTGGTGAAGTCGCGCGGCGCCGTGGCTCTGCGGGTGCGCAGGCCAGTGGGGGGGTGCGGCAGGAAGCGGGGCAGTGAGCATGCGGTGAGGGCAATTGGCGACAACCACCAGGGGTTTTGTTCCGCAGCTGTATAGTGTTGCACTTGTGCGTCTTGGAGACGCAAGCGCGTGCTGGGCGCTGCTGACTGGTGTAGGAATCGGCAAGCAGCAAGGCGGTGCAGTGGGTAGACAGGCCAGCCAGCTGCAAAGATTTTGAGCCCGCCGGAGCGCACTGCTTGCACGCTGCACTCTGTCCGCTCCAGCTCAAGCAAAGTCGATGTGCGCACATAAGGTGCCGTACTCACTCCTTTTTGAATGCGGTCTTCCACAACCCCTTGAAGTAAAGAGCGTTGGCCAGCACTGCATCAAAGTTGTCGCTGGAGATAAGCTCCTTAATCATGCCTTTGGTGATACCAGAAACCCACGCGTTGATATCCGCTGCAGTGCCCTGCTTGGCGGTGGCCTGTGCATCACACAAATGAAAGCACGGTGTGGGCTGCGGGCGGCACTGCACATGAAACTAGAAGTCCCAGGTTATCGAAGATGCAACCTGGCTTGCCATTCCCAGTCCTGGACGCAAGGGGTAACCTGAAGGGCGCACTGTATTGAACAACAGCAGCAGCTTGTCGCCCACCTTGTACACGGACTCCATAGAAGAGGCGTATGCAGGCAGGATGGCCAGCCCCTTGCTCCATATCGAGTTGCCGATGACAACTGTGGCTCCCCCTTCTGTTTGCGTGGTGGTGGTGAGTGCCTGCATCAACCCCCCCAGCTCGGTGTTAAACGCTGCCTCGGTGAGTTCCCCGTTCGCAAGCTGACCCTGCATAAACTTCTGCAATTGGGCATACGTGGACGAACCTGGCCCTGCAGGCAAGCATAAAGAGCAGAAGCTGCTAGGCTTTCGTAGAACCACACGCTGATCTGTGCCTAGCACTCGGGCAGACCTCCTAGATGTGGACTTGCACAGAAACAATCAGTGAATCAGGACTGCTGTCAGACCATGTTGCTCATGGGTAAAGCCTGGGGGCCAGAAACACAGCTTGAACTGCTTGCTATCGCGTACTGCAACACACGCAGGGCGACGCCGGGCTGTGGCAGTTGGCCTCCGCCATACACAACCAACCTGCGGCGTTGAGCGCCAACGCCAGTGCGTAGTATATGCTCACAGGGGACAAAAAGACACCTGCAGGTAAACAAGCAGGCAGTGAGAGCCTGACCGAGGCGCGTGGCACTGAAGCTCTTAGTCACACTGCACTTACACCGGGCGGACCAGCATTGTGACCCACCTTGCGGCTTGCTGGCGATGAGCTCATCCTTGAGCGCTGTGGAGAACAGCTGATATCCCGCCTGGCTCAGAAGAGAGGGGCCAGAGCTAGAGGGGGTCGCCATCACTGCGGGCTTTTGCACGACCTGCTCAAGATCGGAGGTGGTGTGCAACTGTTGAATCTTTGCAGTTGTCGGCTGCTCAACCAGGGCTTGTTCTTGTAAAGGCTGTTTGTTCAAGGTGTAGAAGGCAAGTGGCAAGCTCACTGCAATTGCCAGGACGATAGCAAACGTGGCAATGTTAGGTGCCATCCTGAAAGAACATGAAATTGTTTATGTATTAAAAACAACATTGGTGTGGAGACTGTGACTGTATTTGGAATCATAGAGGATCACACACATTGGACCGAGGCCACTCTGGGCCTGCGGGCTTGACGTTTGTGTGACAGGAAGCCGTGCCCGAAGCCGCCCCACGAGCAAAAAGGAAACTGTGAAATGCAAGCAAACAATACTCACGATGTTCGCGGTGGTGGTGGACGGTCATACGTTTCTCACCCCACTCAATTGCGCGGCTTCGGAACCACGCAACTAGCGTGCACTGACGGTAGGCAGGCAAACAGGCCTAAGGGTGTAGTAGAGCTTACGTGTGATGATGCGTCGAGGATAGTCTGGCACAGCAAAGGCCGCAGTACTCCCGCGAACAGTGCGCGCCGACCAACGGCTGGTGGGCACCATCATGTGTCGCCCAGTCCTGGCTGCCGTGGCGCTTGGGCCAGGGACACGCTGAACACCCCACAAATAGTCAGAGATAGAGCACAGTTAAGCAGAGAAACGATACTGGTGGCTCACTTGTACAATGTACAAACAACTTTGGGTGGCTGAAGGTTTGCATGACTAGTAACCTGGTGCGTGAAGGCTCAAGCGAGATGCTCCTGGTGTTCCCGATGGCTGTCTTGCACTTCATCCTGCATAGAATGCCATTTGCCTTGCCGAATTTGGTGGTGCACAGCATCTTTGCTAAAACGCATGCCGCACCCGAACCCTCCTGCAGCACAAGCAAGTAGGCTCGCTCAGGCTTGAATGAAACACCAGTACATCAAAGGAAGCAGCGAGCACATGAACTGCCCTGAAAGGACGTTTGGAGACACCTCGGCAAGGCTGCTTACCCTGCCTGGACATGAGGGTATCCATGCGCCAGAATGCCCCTGAATTCATTGACATGCAGTTCCGTTCCGCACCTCGCGTGGGATACGGACGCAGCACCCGTTCTGCAGTGCCTGCTGGCGGGACGGATTGTTGATTGCACTACAAACTCGTCACCTCATCATAAAATCTTAAGGCAGCAAGCAGCATGCAGAGGCCACATTTAGCGGACTGTCACGCAATGCCTGTGGGAGGGTTCGGCCTGCTGCATGCGTGCTTTCGTCGGCTCCGGAACCAGCGCTTTTGCGGGGCTAGATGCAGGCCGCACACACGGGAGACATTGTGCCAGTTGCTGTTAGTTCTGATGATTATTTGAAGTCTCCAGGGTCGATGTGGCCGTGTGTCTCTCGGCCTGTGTCCGCTGCAGGCGGCTGCGATATAACTCCACAGCGCACACCGAAACCACACGCCAAGGCACAACAGTTCCTGTTGGGCTTTTGCCTGCTGTTTGCCCCCTCTCCTTAGAATGGAGCCGACATGGGCGCATGATGTGACATCCCACCCGTGAACGGTGCCATGATACGGTACAGCATGCTGATGACGACCTGGCGGAAGACCATTGCGATTGCACATCATGGGTACACAAGTGGTCATCAAGGTCCTGGTACATTATAACAGCTGCGCCACGCACCTCGTTCTGCAGGCGCCAGGCAGGTAAGGCTCCCGCGAGACGGGGCGGTCGCCCCTTGTCTACCGCTTGGCGCTGGCCCTCACACCGCCCCATGCACACTCAAGGCACGTGGATGAACTGCCATGCCGCCCTTTTTGCTACTGCTGACACAGTTCCCACTGGTACTGCACACCTGCAGGCTGTGACCAAGCTCCCTGTCTCTATTGTGCACTGTCTGTGCGAATGGACAGCTGGGTGACGATTCCTGGGTTTCAGGCGTCCCGAGGCAACAGCGGGTCCACGGGACTGCTGCCTCCTGGGGCTGATGCAACCTTGATAGCAGGGCCAAGAGACACCTCAATGGTGTTTGCATCACCTGAGCAGACCTCAGCACCACCCGCACAGTACGCTTGCGGCAACGCCATCACGGGTATGAATCTGCTGTCAAGTCAGTCAGCAGTGACGCAAACCGCTCAACAACGGGACCCTGAGGCGCTGACAGCGCATGACAGGACCACTACACCTCACCACAGCACATACAGCACCCCCGATTCCATGATGGGCTCGGCGGCAACGCAACCCACGTGGCTGAAAACCCTAGAGAACCTGGATCAAATCAGGCAGCATCTCCTGTCACAGCACGGGGTTGCGGTACGGTCGTCACAGCCTGCCCAGCCACTGCAGCAGCAGCTACTACAGCGGCAGGTGAGCGATCATGTCCTGGTGCTTGCCATGCATTTGTCGTTTTCACATGTGTATGAGGGCTGCGTGGCAGGCGGCCTTCCATGCGTAGCAAAACAATTGCTCGCCACATCACTGCATGCAAAAATGTTGCATGTTAATGCATACGAGTTATCCTTACATGCATCGCTATTTGAATTACACCATGAGTGCGGTTCCCCATCCTTGCTTGTGCAGGACTCGAATCAGAGCGCTGCCGGTGTTGCTCCGCCAGATCGTGCAGTACGGGGACAGCCGTCAGCTGCATTTCCCAATGCAGCCCCTTCCCCTGCCGATGCACAGGCCCATCTATCTTCCCTGCAGGCCAGCAGTGGTAGCGCTGCTGCTGCCAGCAGTCCTGTCGCCAGCCTGCTGGCTGGCAGTGGCAGCGTGCCTGCTCAGGCTGCTGCCTCCGCACCGCAGGCTCCCACTGTGGTGGACCCCAATGCCATTCAGGCTATGGTGCAGCAGCAGGTATGCGAATCATTATCACATTCATCTGTAGTTTCCACTCCATCAACGACAGCCATGTACATGCAAAGGACAGCTGTTGTTCATTGCCTTGTCGCGCAGCTCTGTCTTGTGCGTGTGTGTGTACTGTGCACATATACTGACTGACGCACCGCCTAAACAAACAGGCCGAGGCCCTTTCCCATCCAGACACGTAAACCCTTGCAGCCACCTGCCGCTGTAGTAGCTGAGTGGTGGACGGATGCATTCATGCAACTGTGTGCAGGTTGCCCTGATGCTGCAGGGGGGCACCCCTGTCGCCCCGGCAGCAGCACGTCCCCCCGCAGAATCCCCCTTCCCGTCCTCGCCCTGGACTGGCAGCAGCCCAGCAGCCTCCATCCACATGGCTCAGCAAGATGGCTATTTCCACCCTCAGGAACGGCGGTGGCCAGCCGCGCCCACTCCCCTCACTGCAAGCGTGTTGCAGCAGCAGCAGCACCAGCAGCTGCTGAGCGCCTGGTCGAACCCGGGTGCTGCTGCTCAGCCGCAGGTTGCGGTGACAGCAGCAGCAGCGCCCAACATGGCTTCACACGTGCATGTTGATCAGCTGGATGACATGGTGGCGGGCCTCTTGCGACAGCCACGCAGCCGCACAACCGCCGCCCTGGGTGCGCTGGTGGAGAGGGAGGTGGAGCGCATGGTGGAGGAGAGGTCAGAGCGCGACAGGTAGGTGCACATGCACGCGCGTCCTCGTGCCTTGCCCGCCCGGCAGGGCTCACCTGCAAGATAGCACACAAGCAAGATTATTGCCAAGTACTGGCATGCCAATTGCAGCTTCAATCTGTATGTACGATGCCCGACAGCCTGAGCATGCTGTTTGTTTTGCACGTACCACATGTGCTTGACACGTGCATTTCATTTGAGCCTGGTGTGTACCGTATGCGACATTGTAGCAACTTGACCAACGCTGTGCGCATGCAGGCGGGCGCTGAAGGTCCTGGAGCGTGAGCACCAGGAGGAGCTGCGTAGGCTGGAGGGGGAGGTGGCAGGCCTGCAGGCCCGCATGCATGCCATGATGGCACTAGAAGACTGTGAGCGGAGCGTGTAGTGGTGATGACGCTGACCACAACCATCTAGCAACATTGTATACCGTATTTGTGTCCGTAACGTCCGTTGTGTTTGTTTGCCTGGAGTGCTGCTCCATGGGCCGGTCTACAACACAAATTACACTACCCCATCACCCCATTGTTGTTTTGCGTCCCTGCAGCATTCATTGCAATTTGTTCATTCTCTGTTGCCCTCACAGCGGAGCTGAGCTCTGCAGCCTGGAGGCGTGGGGTGCAGCAGCCCACTGCTCCACACATCTCATCTCAGCCAGGCGGCAGGTTCGACGACTTCACGCGATCGACGCCACCACCTCATACACCACGTGCAATGTATGAGGGCTATGGATCAGCGGCCCAAACCACAGGCTACACAGGCTCAGCGTATGGTAGCGGAGCCGGAGGCAGCAGGGACGGCGGGGCGTGGGGCGGTGGTGGAGCAAGCGGCAGCGGCGAACCAAGCGACAGGGGCGCAGGCGCAGGACGCCTGGGAGGCAATGGCGGAGGCCGGCAGCACGCGTGTCCCTTGTGCAGTGAGGCCTTCGACATCCCGGATGATCTGCAGGTATGAGCTTGCATGTGTCCGTTATAAGAGAGGGAGGGGGGGGGAGGGGGGGGGCGCATGGACTGGCTCTGCGACTATGCGTACATGCATGCATGGGGCATGCGAGAAGATGAGCGCGAGCAAGTGTGTTGGGCCGTTGACCATATCCTTGCCCACCAACAGCAGCTTACCAACACGCACAGCACAACTATGAATGGCATGCAAGTCCCTCAAGGTCATTGCATCAAGCCCCATGCCCTGAAGAGGGGGACAGTGGGAGTCATGGTGTCAAGCTCTGACACCCTGACCTGCCCTGCTCGCCTGCTTGCTTGTGGCGCGCAGGTGCACTTTCTGCAGGAGCACTCGCTTGACGATGCCGAGGGAGGCGGCGGCTCCGGGAGCGGCGCTGGCAGCGGTGGTGGGCGCGGAGGTGGAGGTCAAGGCAGTGCCAGCGCCAGCTCCAGGGATGACGCATACGGCAACCGTGGCGGTACTGCATGGCCTTCCTCATCAGCGCGCAGCTCGTCGCCGCCAAGTAAGAGGGAGGCTCAGCGGTCCTCCCCTGCACCGCCACCGCCATCACCGCAGCTCAAGCTCAACGTTGATGCCGCAGGCAAGCGCTACACGGTCATGGTAAGTGGGGTACAAGGTCGCGCATGACCGGGGAGCAAAGGGATGTCAATAGAGTGGCTGCAACGCGTGCACGATGCTGCACATGCTTACAACCATGAAATGCAGGCGTGATTGCTGGCATCACATGGGAGTGTGAGGTTTGGTCCTCACACCTGCACGCGCCCGTTATAATTACGCCAGCGACATCTTTGGTGGTCGCTTCATTCGGCTGGGCAATACATGCAGTGATCTGTATGGTACCTATCGTGGGCGCCTATCCTATGATGCTTACTAAGCATTCTCAACTGGGTAGTGCCGGCCTGCATGCCGACAGTGTGTGGTGTGCGACAGTAACCAGGGTACCTGCC
>BDDA01000907.1:8631-28360 GCA_001662385.1 Chlamydomonas asymmetrica | reverse complement strand
CCGCCCCCCAACACACACACGCACCACACCCAGTACCCCCCACACGCTCACCACCCACATGGTATGCGCATGCATGCACTTAAGCTCAGCTCATGTGGCGCCCTTCCCCCCACACACGCCCGCAGGTGCCTATCAACCCAAGCCTGGGTGAGGTGCGGCGTGCCATCAGCGAGGCTGCCGGCTTCACCTCCGCGCCCAGCTGCCTCATGGTGGCAGGCAAGCTGATCAAGGGGGACAAGGAGGACAAGGCACCCCTGAGGGGGGAGTTGGCAACCGCCATGCGCCTGGACAAAGAGCTGGCGGTCGTAGCCTAGCCGCCCAATCCGAGCAGCCTGTAACTCATAAGTATAAACTCATTGATCGACACGCTGCTTACCGCAGACTGTGTGTGGGTCTAGGATTTAGCGGTCTGCAGCGTATGATGCTGGCCTGTCCTGACCAGCAGACCGCAAGCATAAGCATGTTGCATGCAATTGACTGTACGTACCTGGCTGCTCTAACAGCCACTGTGGTGATATTTTGGGTTTGTGTCTCTTTGTAGTTTGCCACATTTCGAGGCATTCAACAGCATACATAGCAGTAACTATGGCATGCGGCCGGGACGACCGTCTAGCAGCTGAGGAGTTAGAGGGGCGTGAGCTCCCATTCACGACCCTGCTATGCTTGGTCATGTGTGGATCATCATCTGCAGCGTGTTTACCCTTCTGAAAGACTACTCTGCGCCGGAAGCGTACATGAATGTGCGCTGGATCCAGCGATGTACCGGTAGTGCTCGCAGCTTTGCCCGGCTTGATGAGCTCAATGCCCGTGTTTGCCAAGCATGAGAATAATCCACAATGCCAGACCGAACGGGGCTGTAATGACTTTAATGTGCCGCAGAGCTGCCTGTAGGACCTGATGCCTCTGCCACCCACATGCCCTCAAGGGTTGTGACGCTGTCTCGATCACCGGGCACCAGCCACGCAGCGCATTGGAGGGACAGAGCGTGTCTCACAGGGACCTACCTGTTCCGTGCGACTCGTGCGATGCCCTTGGAAGTGCTACTGATTTGTTCACATGTAGCGCCGCTGACCGTTTTGAGCAGTGCATGTGTGCATGTGTCGCATGTGCCCTCATGGTCAAGGGGCCAATCATCGTGGTTAGCGAGCCATTAATGTCGCCCAGCCAGCCGCACTCTTCCCAGGTACCCACGCACGCCCCCAACCTACTGGCGCAGCCTGGAAGGTGCACGTGCGTTTTGGGCCGATTCCGTGATCCATCCCTGCCTGCATGCCAAGCAGCGACCTGCTAGACTAGACCCCAGTCCAGCAGCACGCACTGCTGCTCATTCACCGTTCACACATTGGGCGGTGATGTTTCCGAGTGCAGGGCACAGCTGTGAAGCTGTGGGTTGTGCAAGCAGACCAGCAGCAGCAGCTGTGCGTGAATGGCACCGACGATCCATTAGACTGCATGGTGATGCGTGCATGTGTGGTCGAGGTCGGGGGGATCACCCCCAAATCCACATTGGTAACGATTCATTACCTTCCATAATGCGATTTGGTGATTACACTGTCAAGCACCGGAAAAGTGCCGGTCCCAAGCGCCCACGTCACGTGCGAGGCGGTGCAAGCCGCTAGAGTAGATGCATGGATGCAGGACAAGCCTGAACGGCCTGAACCTGGATCAGTACTATAAGGGAGGCGAGATGGAGGCAATCGGCAGACTTCTCTTGTGATTTAGGCGGACCACGCTATGTGGCAGGGCAGCGGTGGCGTGCCCACAGGAATAACGATAAGTCACACATCTTGATTCAGAAAGCCATAGTAGTATAGTATACAGAGAGGCTCGTCGATATGTGTGTCATGTTTACCGCAGCAACGCGATGCATGCCAGCTTGTTTGGAGCGGGCACAAGGTGGGTTCAAAAGCCGCCAATGCATTTTGGTGTCGGTTGCATGCACATGCGCGAAAGAGAGACGCCCCGGCATACATGTGCTGATTGCTGTGGCAGGGGGGTACCAATCAGTAATGCAACATTCCATCGTATACACATGCAGTGATTGGCGCCACACGTAGGGGGATTGGTTCATGGGCGCTGCTCGAAGCTGCGTAGTTCGTAAGTTGGGGGACAGCAGTCGGCAGAAGCGCTTTCGATCTGCCGCCAGCTAATGCCGCTGCTACTGGTGCTTCGGTATGTAGCTCATGCACACCAGGCTGGGTAATAGTTCGGAACCCATGAAGCCTGGGCCAGATAGAGGTGTGGGGTGGGGGGTGGGTAGGCGCTGCATCAGGAACGATGACTGCTGGACAGTGATGGCCCCTGCATCCAGCAGCAAGTCTCGGGCTGCTCCCACGCAGTTCCAGGCTTCATTCCAGCGGCCACAGGCAGTGTTTCCCACCCGAAATTTGGTGAACCTGCGACGAAACAAACAAGCTTGTGGTCTGGGCCTGCAGTGACAAGTTCCCAACTTCCCATGCAATTTCAATTGTGTTATGAAAGTTGACGACGGAACCGTCATCATCAATGTGCTTCTCACCTTCGTTCAAAAGTCTTCAGAGATGCCAGTGTGTCGTTGTTGGGTTGTGTCACACGGCGCTTGAGCCTCTGACGCAGTGGCCTTGTCGGTCACTGTCCTGCCGCACACCGGCATGCCACCGCGTAGGCGCAGCACCAAGTGCAGCGTGGACTCCTTCAGGATGCAGTAGTCAGACATGGTGCGCTCATCTTCTAGCGGTTTAGCGCAAAAGATGAGACGCTGGGTCTCGGCAGGGATGCCTGCGGCAGGCGCAACGAGAAACGTTCCACAACGCGCAAAGTCAACACCTCGACGCAAGGCATAGTGAGTCTTTGTTTCACACTGACTATTACTGACAGGTAATTTCCCACGCGACAGAACTCAGTACAGGCTGGCTCGGCATGGAGAATCTGAACCTGGGGAAACACCAGAAACCTGTTGTTGCTGCAGGCGAGAGCGAACCTGGGGAAACACCAGAAACCTGTTGTTGCTGCAAGGAGAGAGCGCCTTGGCTGAACTCTGTGGCTGGTTCTTAGGAGTATAGGCAGGGCTTGTCCAGGCCTATTGGAGCTGACTGCTGGCGCAAAACCCTTTGCGAGCCGTGTGCAAGAGCAGCGTTCAACCCGTTCATGCACGGCCCACGTGTTGCTCTGGGACCCCCTTCCCGACACCGCCACCAAAGCACTCACCCGACTTGTCTTGGATCTTTTGCTTGAGCCTCTGGACCGTGTCAGAGGGCTCAACGTCGGCAGTGATGGTCTTGCCATCAAGGGTCTTGACGAAAATTTGCATCTTGGTTTGCTTAGGTGATATGAGCAGACGGACTTGGTTGGTTGTCCGAGAAGCTACTGGCAATGAGGCTATGGATGTGGTGGTGTGCTACCGTTCGTGCGTGGATAACAGTGTGCGTGCTTGTGTGCGTAGAGTGCGTGCCGAGCAGGTGTCGTGCGACTTGCCAGCCATCGCTTGTCACAAAGAGCGCTTTTATGGTTTCTGGGGAATTACTAGACCTGCATCACACACCAGCCATAATCCGTTGAGGGAAGCTGACGTGGATGGCGAAACCAGTGGGGAAACAGGAGAAAACGGAGCAACTTCCCCAGCCTTGCGCCTTGGCCACCATGACAAGCTCTGGAGCTGCCTTGTTGATGCCATATTGCGGACCTTCAGTGGCTTGTGCATCAGGGGTGGCACTGCTACAACTCCCACAGCCTGTGTGAGTGACGACCACACGCATTACACGCTTACGTTCAAGCGCGGCAATCATCAGCCACCCTGTGCTCGCGCTCCCGCTGGCTTGGCACAGCGTGGGTTGTTTCTCGCTGTCCGAAAAATTCTGTGCTGCTGGACAACTGAGCGACCATAGCTTGGGAATTGGGTACGTCTCAACGTGCATCGGAATGCAGGTGCGGAATCCTTGCACGGGACTGGGCGGCGGGGTCAGGTACAGCCTGTTGGTACACGCAAGCTGCACATGGTGGTGGTGAAGGCGAGTGAAGGCGTGCGGGTGCGTGCAGGTTGTTGGATGCTACAGGGAGGATGAGTGGTGTGTGTGTGTGAGTGGGGTGTTCACATTGAACTGGCGGGTACACCACACGCCACACTGAGGCAGAACCGTGACTGCTGTCTCGCGATCATGCCCAATCAACTGTTGCTGTTTGCGCTCACTGCATGCATGATGTCACGCACATCCCACCCGTGAACGTAATGCGTGAAGATGAAACAATGTGATGGTGTGTGTAGATGCACAAGCAGTCTTGATGAAATGCGTCATCAATCATTGAAACGGACAGCTGGGTGACGGTTCCTTTTGGGTTTCAGGCGTCTCGCGGCAACAGCGGGCAGCGGGTCCACGGGACTGCTGCACACGTCAGGTCACGCAACCTCGACAGCAGGACCGGGTGACAAGCCCACTTGCCGCTGCGTCACCTGAGCAGCTAGCGGATCCACCTGCTCGGGGTGCGCTGTCGACATCGGTGCCAGTAGCAGCGTCACGGGTGCAAACCTGCTGCTGGCAAGTGAGCCCGTGGGGCTGCAGGCTCCGCTGGCCTCGGAGGCACTGGCAGTGCATACGGTAAGAGGACTATCACGCCTCATTAAGTTACCTGCAGCACCCCTGACTCGATGATCGGCACGGCGGCGACACAACCCACGCAGGATTCCCAGCCACCGCAGCAGCAGCTGCAACAGCGGCAGGTGAGTGAGTGTACCGGAAGATATCAATCATGGTGCTTGTCCCGCATTTGTGGCTTTCACAGGTGCATGAGGGCCGTATGGTGTACGGACCATGCATTGCTCTGCAGGGGAGCCACGCCAGCGCTGCTGCTGCTGCCAGCAGTCCTGCCACCAGCAGTGCTGCCGTCAGCGTGCCCGTTGAGGCTACCTCCACATTGCAGCCTCCCACCATGACGGACCCCAATGCCATTCAGGCTATGGTGCAGCAGCAGGTATTATTGATTACGGTAATATCTCTGGTGGCATCCCTTCCACCAACAGACATGCAATCGCAACTATCGCCACACACATGCTGTTGAGCACTGTCTTGTGTGTCCTTACCCGTCTCAAACACGGGCTGAGCCCTTTCTCACCTTTGCACATGCACCCTATGGGAGCCACCCACGCGTTTCCTGGATGCATTCATGCAATCGTGTGCAGGTTGCCCTGATGCTGAAGGGGGCCGCCTCAGCTGCCCTGGCAGCAGCAGCATCCCCCGCAGAATCCCCCTACCAGTCCTACCCCTGGAATAGCAGCATCCCAGCAGCCTCCATGCACATGGCTCAGCCAGATGGCTGCTTGAATCCTCAGGAATGGCGGTGGCCAGCCGGCCCCACCCCCATCACCACAAGCGTGTTGCATCAGCAGCAGCTGCAGCAGCAGCGGCGGCTGTTAAGCGCCTGGTCCCACCCAGGTGCTGTTGCTCAGCCGCAGGTTGCGGCAACAGCAGGATTACCCTTTTGGGGCCCCCAATACGTGCATGTTGAGCAGCTGGATGACATGGTGGCGGGCCTCCTGCGACAGCCACGCAGCCGCACAGCCGCTGCCCTGGGTGCGCTGGTGGAGAGGGAGGTGGAGCGTATCGAGGAGCGGTCAGAACGTGACAGGTAATAATGCAGGAGGTGCTATCAATTTTGCGCAGTGCATGGGTAACACATGACTGGTGCGTAGGACCGGTGTGTACCGCACGTGACGTTGTTGCAACCAGAACACACACATGCGCTTGCAGGCGGGCGCTGAAGGTCCTGGAGCGTGAGCACCAGGAGGAGCTGCGTAGATTGGAGGGGGAGGTGGCGGGACTGCAGGCCCGCATGCATGAGGTTCTGATGCTGGAAGACGGTGAGCGGCGCGTGACTGATTGATTGGCTAAACCTCCGGCTAAACCTCCGGTGGCCTCTCAGGCTAGTAAGGGATGGGCTTAGCAATGGCATGTGCAATGTGCGCTGTGGTTGATGCGTGCGTGAGCGGGGTATGTTGCGGCACAAGGCTGACAACCTGGCTGGCACGCACCGTCATTTACTGTGCCCGTTGCATCAAGCAGGAAGGGCCGGTCCATAACACAAATCTCACCGCCTTGCATGTGTTTCACATTCCCGCTGTGTTCTTGCGATTTACGTTCTGCTGTCTGCACAGCTAAGCTCAGCCCTGCGGCCTGGTGGCGTGCAGTGCAACAACCCACTGCTCCGAATACGTCATCTCAGCCCACAGGCGACAGGCACGACGGTTTCAAGCGATTGACACTGCCGTCTCACACATCACGTATAACGCTTGAGGGCTATGGAGCAGCGGCCCAAGCCACAGGCTCAGCATATGGAAGTGGGGCTGGCGGAAGCAGGGTCGCTGTGCAGGTGTGTGGCGGTGCTGAGTGCGCACGCTCTGCAAGATGCACGTGTGCCAGTGTGTGCCCACAGGGTGTGTGGTGGATTGACGATATCCTTGCTCACCAACAGCAATCGTTATGGCGTGCTAGACTAGTGCAACAAGCATTGAATGTTGTTCATAACATCATGCATGTGATGTGAATGACGCTATATACCCTGCTGGAGTGTTCAGAGTTATTTGGTTCCATGCCTGCTGGAGTGTGGTTGTCAAGCGCTGACACCCTCACCTGCTCAGCCCGTCTGCTTGCGTGTGGCGCACGGGTGCACTTCCTGCAGGTGCACTCGCTTGACAATGGTGAGGGAGGCAGCCGCTCTGGTGCCAGCGCTGGTGGTGGGCGCGAAGGTGGAGGTCAAGGCAGCACCAGCGCTAGGAATGATGTATACGGCAACCCTAGCAGCGCAGCGGGGCCTTCCTCAGTGAGCACCTCATTGCCGGCGAGTAAGAGCGAGGCTCAGGCTCAGAGGTCGTCCCTTGGAGCGCTACCCCCATCACCGCAGCTGAAGCTGGATGTTGAGGCCGCCGGCAAGCGCTACACAGTCCGGGTGAGTGAGCATGTGGCTTCTGTTTTGCACGGTGATTGCACCGTATGCATCATGTGGTGTTGCATGCCTGGTCCATCACGTGCACCCCTGCCCATGCGATGCCCCCATGCATCCATCAGCACACATCGTCACTTGTGCATTGGCAACGCATTGCGTAGTGCTCTCACGGACATAATGCTCAGAGCCAGCACCGGGTGCACGGTGCACTGCATATAGTGACCAGGTAGTGCGGGCCTGCGCGCCGGCAGCGCATTGCGCGAGGCTGCGGCCTCACACCAGCATGCCCCCGTTACAAGACCGCCGGCGACACAAATTGTGGTCCCTTATCTGGTGGGCGATCCATGTCGTTCTCAGGGCTGGTAATCTGCCTAGGATGCCGACATGCAGTTGCAAAAACAGTGCAAGCTACGGACTGTTTGCACGCACCTTGCACAGGCATGCTAGACAGTACCCTAGTGGACTCGGCGCCCCCTCCCCCCCCCGGCCAGGGAATTTGCTTCTCACACACACACACTACGCCCCCATACACGCAAGAACCGCTCATGCACCTTCAGAGCAGTTCATGTGGCTACCCCCCTGCCCACAGGTGCCTATCAACCCAACGCTGGGTGAGGTGCGGCGTGCCATCAGCGAGGCTGCCGGCTTCACCTCCGCGCCCAGCTGCCTGATGGTGGCAGGCAAGCTGATCAAGGGGGACAAGGACGACAAGGCACCCCTGAGGGGGGAGCTGGCAACTCACATGCGCCTGGACAAAGAGCTGGCGGTGGTGGCCAAGCCGCCCAATCCTGTGCCCAATCCAAGCCCAGTAAAAGTGCAAAATTTTCCGATTCACGTTGCCTTGCTTTGCATTGTTGTGGTCTTCGTCTGGAATTTTGTGCAGTTTTGGGTGCTTTGAGCCTACCTTCCCGAGTTGCCTAGATTGGTATGCTGTGTGACGCGTCATCAGTCTGTGGTTGGCGCTGCCCCGCACCTTACCCACACACCACAAGGACACGTGTGCCCATTGTTTTATACTGGGTGCTTTGATTTCCCAGCCGTGTGCTTGAATGCATGCATTTGAACCAGCATTACATTACAGTTTGTGATTTGATGGCAGCGGCTGTGCCGTGGATGCCATGACCGGCAGTAAATAATGCATCACGGCTCATGAGCCGTTTGTATTGAGTGCAGGAGCAACAGGCCCAACAACCAACCTGCAAAGTTGGAGCGTGTGGCAAACTGACAATGCACTCATACTGTACGGGTGATGGTTGCCCTCTGGCAGCTGATCGCACCAGCAGCCTCCACCACAAGAGTCTCAGATTGTCTCATCCTGACTCACACATACCCCGATACATACGGTACCTGCAATATGCGGGTGCGGATTCTCACCAAATCCACTCATGTTTATGATACAGGAGAGCACTGCAATTGAGTGCATGTGTGGATTGCAATTGACGCTGGTGTTCACCAGTCTAAACTCTAAACACTTGAACACGCGCTTGCATGCAGCTTGCATGTCCATTTCCATGAGAACAGTGAAATCGACACCTGGTAAATTGGTAAAAGCATCCAGCAGTTACCACGGGCGGTTGCGCTGGTTGCGCGCACACGAGGCTTTCTAGTGGCCGGGCACGCCTGCAAACAACTTGGAGTAACATCTCGAGGCGGGATCCTGGAAATGATCGTAGTTTGCAATCCGCTTGCAGCACACCCAGCAGAAGAACGCCTTGCAGCGCCCGCATTCGACCTTGTTGCAGGAGTGCGGGTCTTGTTTCATCGCCGCGTTGCCGCACCCGGGGCAGGCCTTGGTGCCCAGCTGGCGTTGCAGCTCGATGAAAGCAGCGTCTCCGTTTGCGTTCTCACGCCGCCACTGCTGGTAGGCTTCACAGGTTGAGCCCTGGTGCCAGTCCACACCGCAGGCAGTGCAGAACTCGTACCTGCAAGAAATGAATGGGCGTGTTGCTTAACAGACGCTGACACAGCTCAGGAGCGGGGCTGTGCATGGGAGGTACCGAGCTTCCGTCAGGGTTCGAGCACAAGCATCAGCGTGGATGATCAATGTAGCATCCGCCGCTGCGATGCTGATTCCACAGCCATGTGATGTCATGCAGCAGGACCTTGACGGTTCCTGACGTCATACCCACCTGCATGTTGGGCACGTGAAGTGCACCTCTCCGTGTGGCACCTCCACGCCCTCCCCGCACCCGTCACGTGGGCACAGCATGAACAGGCCGTCGGTCATTGCCATCCTTGCCTCAACCTTGATGTACCTGAAAGCAGGACAGGACATACGGTATTCTGGCGGCTGGTGTGGCGAAGGATGTGCATGGGGTCACACAAGCGGGTACCAGGAAGACACTGATGCATCGGCCATCCTGACTGCCAATCACATTTCCAATGCTGATTGATCAAGACCCATGTTGTTGCACATGTCCACCCTTGTACTGCATCTTTGACGGCATGCTGCAAGCATTGTGGTGCCGCCGTGTGCTCACCTTGTGTATTCCTGTTCTGTTAGCAGCAGTTGAAGATCCTGCTGACTGATGACGCAATACATGTCACGGTCCTCTAGCGCATGCAACTGTGGTGCAGCACGGTCAGCAGCAGCCTGCCCCTCCTCCTCCCCCTCATCATCCCCGCCATCATCATCATGTCCATCATGGTCATCCGCATCACCAGCAGCAGCGTCAGCGGCCATGACTGTTGGCGGCTGGTCATTGCTCCTCCTGGTCTTGGGGCAGCGCGGGCATGGGGACACCTTGCACATCGGGCAAGTTGCCACCGTCTGCATGCCAGGATGTGCAAAGGCATAACGTCAGCACAGGGTTAGCACCCAGCCGCAACAACAAGCAACGCATAAACGACACTGCTCAGCAAACTTATTCACCAAGGTAGCACCCTCCCTGGTGTGGTTTTGTGCTCCCGGAATGGTGAGCATTTGTGTGCATTGTCTGGCTCATGCAGCATCCCCACCCCAAGCAAGCAAGGCCTTGCGAGATACAAAGCAGCCAACAGACACGTGCAACAGTGTGTCATACATCCAGCCAGTGAAGCTAATCATGCGCGGGTTGCAGCGTGTGGGGGGGGGGGGAGGAGGGGGGGGGAGACGGCGGGCCACTGTCACCTGCATCATCCCCTACCTACCTGCTGGTCCATGCAGGCCGTCACGCTGCCGTGCGCGCAGCTGCGGCACATGCGGTGGCCGCATGCGGACACCACAAATGCGTCCTGCAGCCACCGCCACATGCAAGCAGCACATTACGTGGACAGTTTCAAGATCCATTGCTTTGAGAGTTGGAACATGCTAATGTATACTTGACTTTGTACACGGGGGATGGCAAAGCCCCTAAACAGGTTGGCCGAATGCCATGCACATAATGTGAGCATGTTGAACGAAGAAGCATCAGCTTTGCATTGGTGTGTATGCTGGCATGGTGTATAGAGGGTGGGTACAGCAAGCATGTCAGACCAGCTCTCGCAGCTACCCCACCTGTACCGAGGCGGGCGACATGCATACACGGCAGTCAAAGTCGCCCTCTGTGCACGACAGCACGCGTGCGACGGCTCGGTCCATCAGGGCCAGGAATGACTCCAGCTTTGTGCCACAGCCGCATAGGCGTGCATGGAGGGCCTCCAGGCTGCTTGCAGCGCAGCAGGCGGACGGCAGCGGCAGCAGCAGCAGCAGCAGCAGTAGGCAAGTAGATGTGTGGGAGCTGACATGCTCAGCCCCTCTCTCCATGGCTGCACATATCCATGGTTGCCTAGAATTATGCAGTACAAACGGATGGTGTGCTGTCAACCTTGGTTGGGTCAAACGCTACCATGCACACACTGCCTGCCTGCACCACATTTCCAGTCGTACTTTGCACGTTGCATTGTGGGTGCACGTATTTTGCAATGCATGTCGGCGGCGGTGCTCGCTGCACCTGTGCAGAGCGGCGTCCAATGTCTCCACCCAGCAGCTGCTGTCCGCCTCCGTGCGGGAAGCACGCCTGATGGCCATACAGGCGCGCACACCGCTGATTGCGTCATCTGTCCGCACCGCCGCACACTGAACACGCCCCAGCGCTGAGGAGCCCTGGTGGTCGCGGGCAACGGAGGCAGCGCCAGGTGTGCAAGGAGTGAAGTGATGGGATTAGCGACATACATGAACTGTGTCAAACTGTGTGCTAGCACCGGGCTGGCCTCACGACTTACAAGTCAGGTTTACCAGGTCAGTTGGCTGAACCATACGTACCTTACATACCATACTGCTGTACAATACGTACCATGCATACATACTGGTTATCGTAACATGTTAAAGCTCCCATCGCGACATGCACGTGATGTGCTAAGAGGCCGCAAAACTGTACATGCCATGCATGCAGCAAATGCTGGAGGCAGCATTTGCACGTACCCGTTCAGAGATCGCCTGCAGATCTCCGTAGGTGTACTGCATTGAGCTACTGGCGGCTTCCCTCGATGCACTGCTGGGGCCTTCGCCCGCGGTACAGTCGTCGCTGTATGCACTGGCATGTAGTGCCGCCGTCACAGCCGCCACCTCGCGCTCTGCAGCCTCCACCGCACTTTGGGCCTCCAAAGCAGCTGCATGGATAGCCCGTTTTGTCACACCCGCCAGCGCTTTAGTAGTATAGTCTTAAGATCACGCCAACCGCACCAGTGCTTGCTCCCCAGAACACACCACAGTATGCGCAGTTCCCACATCCTGCATGCAGCATGCACCTATCCGTAGGTCTCTCCGCAAGCCGGTACGGTGGTCCCATACCTTTGCATGAATTCCATCATGCATGCTACGGCTATGGCCTCAACACTCCTGCACTGGGCTGTGGGCTTTGAGCAAGGGCTCCCGGGGTTGTGCAAGCATGTGCAGGCAGAGGAGCAGCATGCAAGTGGCGACAGGAGAGAATTTTGCTGCTGTGTGCGTCTCACTGCTCTCACCTTGCATGAAGCTCTCCAGGAGAGTGGCTCGAACGGTCAAGCGTTTAGCCGCGGCTGCATTCGCACACCGCACATGTACCGGTACACACCCAGCAGGTTACACCCACGCATGTTATGCGGGATACACACCATACGGGCAGCAGGAAGTTATGTCTATCACCAGTATGTCTATCACCAGGTGTGTGACATGTGCAAGCATGCATGCCTAGCCAGCATCACGATTGAACCCCACACAGTTGCTGGAGAGGTCGCAACGTAATGAAGCCTGCCTGTCCACTACATGCAGATGCCGCACCCTGGATGAGCGCTTCCAGAAGCACCACGCGCTGCTGCAGGCGCAGCCGCACGCAGCCATGGCGGAACGTCTGCCTCGAAAGGTCCAGCGCCGCCGGCCCAAGCAGCATGACGTCCTGCATGCAAACAAGTGAAGACCTCGATTCCGTCTCCTGATACCTGGATTCTGTTGAATTGTTTTGCGGTATGACTCCTTACGGAATCCAGCGGAGTCATACCGCAAAACAATTCAGATGTGGATTGATCTGCATGTGGCAACCTGCATATTGGCATGCCTTGAGTCGGACACCTTAGGCACCTCGGCAACGCGCGTGAAGTGACATCATACGCAGACAAGCGGTGGTAAGTGAGACAGCAGCATACAAGCTGCCGGGCCAGTATGTATGGTTATGCAGTGTCCAAATAGTCTAAGAGGATACAGGGAAGGGCTGCAGCTGTCAGCAACCCACGCACAGTGTAGCAGTTTGGTGCGAAGACCGTGGGCTGGTCAGAATGGTAACGAGGAGGACGCCTCGTGCGCTCGCCAGGCATACAGCACTCACGACAAAGCACTCCTCATGCATATTCGCAGGTGTGGAGGAGCAACAGCATGCCCTGTTGGCACTGCTTGCCACAAATGCGGGTGCCGTACCGCTACCACCCGTGAATTCGCCGCAAGGTTGCCGAAGCGGATGAATGGACATGCCATGCATGCAATGCCTATGCAATCCTTCTCTGGTTCATCGTTAAGCGCATAGACACTGGTCTGCAGCACTAACATAGGGCTATGCATCACTTGAAGAACCTTGTGGGCGGAACCATCGACATGGTCCGAGGCAACAAGCACCGGCCCAAGCCTGCCGGAGAGGCGGGGGCAACGGACGTGGACGGCGCTGCCCGTGGCGCAACCAAAGGCCTCAGCCGGGGTACCGAAGCAAATTCTGATGCAGCAGACGAACCTGAATGGGCAGCGTATGAGGAGGAGCTGTGGGTGTCGGTGACGTTGAAGGTGCCTGCGGTCGGCACGCTTCGGGGCGTACACGGTAGGGCAAGCGGCGGCGCTTCTAGGTGATGTGGAACGTCCTGCCGGTACCTGCCGGTCGCGTGGAAATGTGGCATGCACATGTGAATTCAAGTAATTCAAGGCTGCAATGCTGCCGCGTGCTGTCACTTCATACTTCAATGTCACGCAACGCACTCTCCTAAGGTGTGTGCTCACGGTGGTGCCCATACCTCGTGAGGATGCTGCTCCACGCGTGGGTCAAGTGGTGAGCGCATCCAATAGCATATGCACTGCGTCCTCCATATGCCTCACAGACTACGGTACGTGCAAACACGTTGGTGCTTCAGGTGGCCTGCACGCTGCACTGTTGTGACGATGCGTGTGCACAGGAGGTGCCGGTGGGCAAGCCGGCTTCCAAGCTGCTGCTGCCGGGACGCCGCCAACGTTGATGCTGCTCGTACGGGGCGAGTTTTATGCGCTGGACCTGCAGCCGCATGCGGCAGATGTCTATCAAGGCACCCTGCGCCTTCCCAAGAAGGACATACCAGAGAAGGGCATGCAATGCAAGCAGGGATTTCCCTTGTACTGCCAGTCGTGGATTGGAGGCGGTGAGGGCATGCATGTATTCATACTGAAACCTGTGTGTGCATGCATGTATGTTGTGTGTGTGAGGCTGTGGGTGCGCGTGGGTGGGTCAAGGGTGGGGCCGGGGGCCCAGCGGACCATGAAGGCGGCTACCTAGGAGCCCAACGGCATTAGGAATGTCATCAGGCTTAATACATGCGCACAGGCATGTGCACCACATTGCGCAATGATAGCGGTGGACAGCACGTGTGGCTCAAACCATCTGCATGCATGCTAAGGTCAGCATCTCCTCGCCAATCCCATGTGTTTGTTACCTGCCAAGAGGGAACCTGCGCATCATGTCGGTCGCGCCAACGGTGGCTGCCAACATCGGTGCCGTTGCGCGTGGATGTCGCCAGGCTGGTCAGCTGCATGAAGCGTCTGCCATGTTGTGCTGTGCCTCGTCCTGTCCCATACAATATGCAGAGCTGCACTTGTGTTGGAACCTGCCAGTGGTCGACAAGGATGGCGACCAGTACAACGTACTGCATGTCACGGCTCAGCAGTTCGGGGAGGGGCTGGCGGATTACCACCTGAGCGCTTTCGCGCTGGCCGGCCGCATCCCGAGCGAGTACAGCCAGGTGAAGTCAGTGACTGAGTGGCACATATGAGCATACGAGTATATGACACGATGCCTAGGACACATGCGTGGCATATGGATTTATGGTCTCCACTCCTGCAATGAGAGACACGCACAAGCTGAGGCCGCACTTGACGGTTGTTGGTTGTGTTGAAGGCCTTGTACAACATGCTGAAACTTACCTGCGAAGCTAAGAGCTAGCTGAACAAACACAAATGTGAGTGCTGTGATACGCCATATCGCTAGGTTGGCTTAAAAGTTAAGCCAGCACCATGACAGTGGTCCTGATGCACCCTGTCGCGACCATCGCGTGCCTGCCATGCCTATTGAACTCCCTATGTGTGCAGTACAACCTGCCCCCGTCCATCACAGCAACCCAACCGTCGCGCCACAACTTCGATCGGACTGCAAAACCCCAGCAGCAAACAGTGGCGGCCAGTGCTTGCACCGCCATGGCTTGCCGAGCTCTGCACGCTCTGCTGATGAAGAGACAACCACAAACAGACGCCAACGGGCAGCAGAAACAACAGCAAGAGATCCCAGCAACAATCTACGCCGGCGATTTCATGGCCAGCACAAGCAGCGGCAGCAACGGCGCTGGCAACAACACTGCTGGCGGGAGCGGCAGCGGTCCCAACCACAGCAACGTTGACGGCGCCTACGGCGCATGCAGCGACGCTGGTAGCATCGGTGTACAGGGCATTTGCAGCGCAGCTGACATTGAGCGCGTGCTGCTGCAGGGAGCCCGTGACTACCAGCACTTTGTGGCCCAGCAAAAGTCACAAGCGCATGAGAAGCGCTGCAGCGGTGGTGCGAAAGCGCACGGTGCTGACCACAAGGCTGTTCAACACGATGCACACTTGTTTGTAGAGCAGGTAAAAGACCTCGCACACAAGCGCATGCGCTGCATGTAATCCTGGTTGTCATTGGCGGTACGGGTCGGTGCTGGTCGTACTGCCGCTACTGGTTGTTTGTGGCCACATCAGGCCATGCAAATTCCTAAATTGACGTTGCATGCAGTGGCGCGCAGGCCATTGGGGTGTGCGCTGTGCAGAGTGCTGTGTAATACATGCTGGTCATGGTGGGTCCTGATCACACACTGACGATGATGGTGGCCTCTCTGGAGTGCGAAGGACTCCCAAGGGGCGTCGGTTGGGAGGGACGCCTCTGCCCAACCCTGAATTCCTGATCTGCCTGTGCTCTAACGTGTGCTGTGCATGCGCATTCCACAACGTCACCACACACGTTTGTACATGTTGCCTCAGGCCTTGGAGGTGATGGTGGAGGTGGAACAGTTGAAGGAGGAGGCTGCGCAGCAGCAGCAGAAGCAGCAGCAGCGGCAGTCGCAGGCAGCGGGCAGCAGCCTTATGTCGCTGCTGCAGTTGGACGAAACGCTTCACGGCAGCTCCCAGCTAGACCTCCTGGAGCAAAGCCCCTTCCAGCAGGCAAGAAGCTGAGGGCAAAAGAATGTCTGGTACGATTCGGACTGCAAGATTGGCGGGATTTGGAGCCCTACACACTATGGTGATTGGACATGCTGATGCGCCAGTGCGGAGAGTGGCCCCATAATGGGGCGAGCATCTGATCTCCTGTGGCAGTGGTAGAGGCAGTGCACGCATTTCACGTGTGCCAACTGCTGGTCGCGTGTGCGCAGGTGGAGCGTGTGCTTGCTCAGGCAGAGCGTCAGCAACGCGCCGTGGGCCTTGCCTTGACGCACCAAGCCCAGACAGTCGCAATTCACTACGCGCCGTGCGACTCAACTTCTGGCCGCCGTTCCCCACGGCCTACCTCCGACCAAACCGCTGATGATCCCATCGGCGATGCTGCTGATGGAGCTAAGCAGTGCACTCTGACAGCCGCCACATGTGAATACCGCCTTTTCGACAGCCATGCATTTGACTATGGCGATGGCAGACCCGGAGGTGCCAGCCTGCTGCTCTTCCGAGACCGCCAGCAGCTGCTGCACTTCCTCAGCCAGCGCTTCCCACAGGTACACGGCTGCCTAAGTGTGCAGGATACACGGTACGAGTAGTGCACGGGATTTGGCCTTATTTAAATGAGTCTTTTTGGTGTGTTGCATGCATGGTGGCTTTGCCTGTGAAATGATGCTGACGTGCAATGCGCAGACAGCGTGAGGCAGTGGACTGTATGTACCGCGCACGCAGCTTTCATGCATGTACGCCTGCTGGCCTGTACCGTGCGTCTGCTACATGGGTGTATGCAGTTTTAAGAATGCCACAGCCAGGTGGCATTCTGCCACAGCCAGGTGGCAGCAACAGTGAGCTCACGGTTGCAGTGAGATCAATGCAGTGTCCTGCCCTTGGTACATCGAACATGCAGGTGGCAGGCATGGATGAGGATGATGGCGGGTTGCTGAGCGACCTGTACGATGCGTATGAGGTGCACGTGCTGGCGCTGCTCAGCTTCGACACTGCCACAGCGCCCCCAGCGGCCCAACGTCCCGTCACTCCGCCACCAACCAAACCCACCGCGCATCGCCCATCACCAGCCCCGCTCGCTGCTGCAAGAGCGCAGCCTGCCGGCACCATGGCAGCCGCATGGCAGCATCCCAGCCACACCTCAGCCAGTGGGATAGATTCCATGATGGCAACGGAGGGCCTTGCTGTGACGACGGCGGGGGCTGGCATCGCTGCCGGTGTTGCGACGGGCGTCTCCTCAGATGATCTGCAGGTTGGCAGGAGAACCACAGCAAGTGCCTGGGATTCGGACGGCTCAACACCTAATGCATTATTAGGTAGCGCTGTTGATGCAAGTGGTGGTGCTCGTCCTGACAACGGCTCCTGTGCCAGTGTCAGAATCATCACCACAGGCAACAGCCACACCGGCAGCACCGGCAGCAGCAACGCACACTGGGCGGTGCACCACCTGCACGGCCATAACAGCAGGCTGAGCCATGACAGCAACCCCAGCGGTGCAGCAGTCAACAGGGGCACTGACGGCGGCATTGTGGTCACGCACGCAGGAGGCAGTCTGGCGCAAGGCAGTCCCTCACCAGCACAGCCTCTGCAGCAGCAGCCCTGTACCATGCCGCAGCTGATAGCAGGCCCTGTCGCAAGCTTGCCATTGGCGGCAACACCGCATTGGGGCGAGCACATTGTCCCAGGCACAGCGTTACGGGAGGAGCAGACAGCCGTCATCACACAGCATCCTGGACTGTTTGCCCACCCACCGCACCGGATGCTGTTTCAGCTGTTCCAGCTGCTAGCGGCACAGCAGCAGGAAAGCGCAGGGCGCCCACAGACCGGGCAGCATCCGGTGGATCAGCAGCAGACGGGCAGTCACCAGCAGCAGGCGCCATTCTACGTCTTTCCATCAACACCGCCGCCGCCACTGCTTTCCCTGCGGGGCGAGCAGCGCACCTACACGCATGTGGTGGCACAATCAACGCCAGTAGCGGATCCATCGCCTGCCGCCCGCTGCCCCATGCCCTCGGCACATGCAGGCTGCACAGCAGCAGCTGCTGGTTCATCTGGTCCTTGTACTGCCGAACCATCCCTGTCAGCATCTGCAGCGCCGCCTATCACTTATGCGCGTGGCTCAGCAGGGAACCTCACTAGCCATGCATGGGAGCCTGCAGGTGAATGGCAGCCGGAGTACTGGCCGCCTCAGACCAGCAGCAGCAGGGACGTGGCGATGACAGACGCAAACGCACCGGGCGACGCCGATGACACGGCTGCTCACGACGCAGACATGACGGACGCATGAGTGCATGACTGCATAACACTGGAATGAATATTTGAGCCCTTTCCTGCAGCAGCTGGTGATGTGCTTGCCTCTGCTGGACCCCTGCTCCTTGCGCACAGAGGAGCGCATCACACTGATAAGCTGACACCCTGCTGTGCTTCAAGCGTTCGTAAGTCAAAACTACTGGGAGCGCACACGCGAGGGGACGCAGCGCCCATCCAGTAGCGCTTAGCCGCATGTGGCGCACCACCACTTGCATGGAACAACCCTTGCTACCAACCAATCCTCCCACCGCGGTTGTTTGTGGCCCAGTGGCGTGCCAGTGCCGGCCTCATTTGTTGCACAGTGGTGCAGAGCATAGTGATCCGGACATTTGCCCATCACATCGTACGTCCGCAACAACCCTCCATCCAGGCATAAACATGACGGCAAAGGATGCGAATGCGCTGCATGGGCGGGCGGATGCACTCTAGCATGGTGCATTGGGCGATGACCCATGAGCATGAGGTCACACCGAGTAGTGCGTACAAATCCGACGGCGTGGTCGGCTGTAACCTTGTACAACACCCTCCATTTGCGTATCAAACATGTGCAGAAGAGCGGGGTATTGTAGTTGCTGGCACGGAGCCTACCTTGACATGACGTGATCGAACATAATAAGCATACAGGAGGTGGCTCCCATTCTGCACCACCATAGGCACGAAAAGAGATGGTTTTATGCGGCAGAGGAACTGATACACGAGCAGATGAGCAGGCCAGCCATGTACAAGGCGGCTACGGCTCGCACGCTTCATAACGTTCGTGGAGCATTCATAGTAGCGTTCATCAATTCACAGATCCTTACAGGTTGGGACGTACAATGCGTTGTGCGATCCGACGATGAGCCTGCGCTACGCTGGCAATCCATGCAACCCAGAGGCTGCAACAGGCAACACTGCGTGTCGCGGCACAAGAAGGTTTGTCACCAATGGATAGTAGGTACCATCACCATGCCCTAGCGGATCAATAACCATATGTGCCCTGCATGCACCGGTGTTCATGAAATATCAAATATGTATTTGTAAAGGTTCATTTCCAGGTTGTGGAGATCTCACGGTGATGATATGCGCAATGACGTGAACAACAACCAATAAAAAAATAGCACTTGCTTAGCGCTGCACCTACAACGCACGCAGGCGTGCCTCCCACTCCGCGCCCCACACCGCGCTGCCGCATGCCGCCACGCCATGCATGAGCGCGCTGTGCAGGCGCCCCCGCAGCGCTTGGATGTCCCTGGCAGCGCTGCGGCGGCAGCGGCGGCGGCGGCGGCTGCCGCCCTTGCCATGACGGCAGCAGGCAAAAAGGTCCTGCTTCGAATGATCGCCGGGTATACAGCATGTGTTTGCTAGGTGATGCGAGCGGCCCTAGATGGGATGCAGGGGCCGCAGCACGGACGGCAGCCAACACTAAACAAGCAAGCTCGCCAACGGAGCTAGGGTCAGCACTAGGTAGTGACAAGTGAGCACCGCTGAGACGAGCTGGGGTCCACGCGTGCAACGGCGGCAACAACGGAACCACATGCGCATGTTATTGCATATACGGTGAGCGCATGTGAAGTGCCATGGGGTGCGAGGTGTGCGTGAGATATCCTAATCCGTTAACCCTGATTCGCTTTACACGCGTCCCGCTACCCACACGGCTCAAAGCCGCCGTCCCTTAAAGGGGCCGAA